>VCCN01003880.1:30904241-30918390 GCA_006491835.1 Architeuthis dux
GAATGCACCAACGATCTTATTTGAATAAACAAATTAATTATGAATAGAAGGTTTTTTTTCTTTGGAAAATATAGATTTAAAGCCAGTTTTTACGCCCTTTGAAAATTTGAAAATTTACGATTGAGTAGATGTTTTCTCAGGTTGTAAATTTCTTTTTTTATCAGATTTCACACTCAGAAAATGCACTGAGAAACAGTGAAAGAAAGAAAGAAAGAAAGAACGACAAGATAGAAAGAAAGACAACATAGAAAGAAAGAAAGAAAAAAGAAAGAAAGAAAGCCAGTAAGATAGGAAGGAAGAGAGAAAGAAAGCGAAAGAGAAAAAGAAAGAGGAAGCAAGATGAAAGAGAAAAAGAAAGAAAGAGAGAAAGAGAGTGGTAGAAAGAAAACAAAAAGAGAGAAAAGAAAGAGCGGGTAAGGGAAAAAGAAATAGAAAAAGTGAGATAAAGTGAGAGAGAGAGAGAACAAAAGAAAGAGAGAGAGGGGGTGGAAAAAGGGAAACAAACAGAAAAGGGAGAGAGAGAAAGATAGAGAATGAAAGGAACAAAGAACAGAGAGAAAGAGAAATAAAGAAAGAACGAGAGAATGCAAGAAAGAAAGAGAGAGAAATAAAGAATGATAAAGAGAGAGAGGAAGAAAGAAAGAGAGAGGAGAAGGAAGAAAGAAAGACAGAACGAAATAAATAAATAAAGTAAATAAAAACAAAGAGAACAAAGAAAGGGAGAGAACGGAAGAAAGAGAAAAGAAAGAGAGGGAAAAACGAGAGAGAAACGAAGAAAGAAAAAGAGAAAGGAAGAAAGAAACAGAGAGGCACAGATAGAGAGAGACAGCGAGAGATACACCGTGAAGGAAAAGGAAGGAGTTTCTTCCTGAAAGAGAAAAGAAAGAGGCAGAGATATAGAGAGACAGAGATATACACCGTGAAGGAAAGGGAAGGAGTTTCTTCCTGAAAGAGATACGAAAGAGGCAGAGATATAGAGAGACAGAGAGATACACCGTGAAGGAAAGGGGATGAGTTTCTCCCTGATCGTTCACTTATCAAGGTATCCAATCCAAGTTCTTCACCTGTTCTAGAGTTTTTCTGTCTACACGTTAGAGATTTGTTATCGTCCTATCAGCATCAACAATTTGTTCATCACCCATTATTCTTTGATATTTTCTTTTCTTTCTTTAAAGAATTATTTAGTTTATTTTTCGGTTCCTGCTTCCTGCAAATAAAGGCAAAAGCCGCCTGCAATGATACCTTAGCTATCACCAAAAGTTCATGCAGTGAAAGACACATTTCTTTTTAAATGTCGTACCCATAGCCGGATTAATTATATAACAAAAGTAGCAGATGTCACGGGCCCCGCAATTTCAAGGGCCCCACACTAAATGCTTGCTAGCTGTCAATTTCGAATCAGTGATTCTACACTATATCTATTATTACAGTACTATACTGTCCCTCAACTTTTATGAACGACTGGATGTTAAAGTTAGTCATTTTAGCCGATTAGCGCCTTTCATTGCGATAATTATTTTAACAGATTAATTAATGCGAGTGTGGTATCTATGTGATACGTGTACGACATACAGTATCGGTCATAAATAAGTACACACCTACCACTATGTTATAGAAAGTTAATCTTCTTCTCAACCAAATATAGCAGGATTTTATTATTTCTAGTGGAACATTGTTATGATATCTAAAGGTTATCCTGGGGTCAGACACCTGTGCGGAAATGTAAGTGATGCCGATCACCTCAGGAAATAGGTATATTGCATCAGTGTTCCAAACAGGAAATGGGGACCGGTGATTGGCACCGCGTAGGCGTTAGAAAAACTATAAAGCAGACCCGAACAGAGAACAAGAGCGGACAGACATATCGACACTCAAAGAAGAGACAGACATCAGCGGATCTGAAAGGCACAAGACCGCTGTCAATGTTGGGGACAGACTGGCGGTTCTCCTTATCATCTCTCTCCCACTCTTCACTCTCCGGCCGACAAAGATGTATGTTGTGTAATAAAAATATGTCCAGATATTTTTATAGGCAAGTCTTCGAGTTTCCTTTCTATCCAAGTGCCGGATACCCCAATATACAACAACATTACACAATAAAAACAAATACTATCAGGTATTATGTATGAGAAAACTCTACAGAATTAAAACTGTTGCCAAAAACATGAATATGTTGTCCTCCACTGATGAGTACAACACTGCGAAAAATATTTTTGGCAACAGAGTTTCAATTTGGCTTGGTTTAACTTTCTATTAAAAAGTGGTATGGTTGTATTTATGGGCGATACTGTATATATGGAGGTATTTGAAACTGAAGTCACAACTGCTGCACAATAATCAAAACGAAAACGAAGTAATACTATTACTGACATGTCAGGCATAATTGTCGTATTTTCTAACTATATAGCTGTGGTATAAGTAAACACGCCCGTTTGACTCCTGCTGGCGGCCATGTTGAAAGGTGGGGGTTATTTATTTTTGAAAAAATGTTTTACATTTCTTTTAAAAACGTGACACAAGGTCAAAGGGGGGGAATGGGGAAGGTATTGGTCTTCTCTATCTTAACTTTAATTTAGCTAGTCTCATTTGTTGACCCAGTGGTACTTTATTATTTCTCTCACAATAACGACACATTTATTCTGAATATTTCTTTCATTCTATGTTCAAGAAGGCGCGAGAGGCGAGGCCAGGGGAATAGATCTTGGTTCGAAACCGGAACCGGAAACAGAACGAGCGAACTTAGGTTTATTTGGCTGGTGACAGACTCGCAAGTGGTTCGTTGTCTTCTGACTACTTCCGGATTGGAGCGTGCACGTGAAGATTTTGTTTACAGCACAGAGAGAAAGAAGGTAAGCGAGTTTCGTTCATCAGTCAGTACACTACAACAGCAAATGAAAAAAAATAATTCCTTTAATATGCAAGTAAAAAGTTTGTTCTAATATTTCTGTACTTCTAAAAATGTAGGACCATTTCATAACATACGTTACAGGCTCAACAACGTTACTAGCATAATTCGTTACAGCAATTATTTTAAACTTGTTCTTCTTGGCAATTTTGTTTCGGAAAAAATAACTTTTCGTGATTGCCAACCAGAATTTGACCGTTTTAAAGGTCAATGGTTACAATTCTGCCGGCAGTTTCATCAGCTACTCATTGGTTGCTCTTAGTGAAGATTTAAAAAATTACAATTATAAAACTCTTTAATTAAAAATCTTCAAATAATTAGGTAGCGCTCAGAGGAACTTGAATCGATAAAAAAAAAGTTAATGTAATGATTGCTCCACTGAAACGTGGAAATTATTTGCAACTTCTTAATTAAAATACCATGGAATAGTATAACGTTTTGAAGATAGAGGTCTATCAACTATAAAAGCAAAACAAAGGAGAGGTGGAGGTGCGGGTGGCCGGAGAATGGAATCAGCGAACCGAGTTCAAACCCCAGCTGAGTGGGTTGTATAATCGGCAGTATTTTTTCTCGTCGATGAGACGTCTCGTCGTTGGGTTGTACATTTACGGGGCTGAGTTATCTGTGGAGGTAAATAAAACATCTCGTCCATACCGGAGAAAGGGCTCTCCCACGTGGCTGGAGAGAAAGACGACAGTTTTTTTCTTTTTTTCAAGGAAAATATGGGTTGCTTTTATTCCCGTTGATAGCTTCGATGCAGGGCCGGTTCGCAGATCAAACGGGGTGTTGTATTCTGTTTCGTTGACATTTTCCTAGTTACATTACTATTGGACAGACTGTGATGGTAACAGATCACATCAGGGCATACTGGTCTTCTTCCTCCTGTAGGGGAGGAGTCAGGCCCATTATTCTCAAGGAAAATATGGGTTGCATTCATTTCCGTTGAAAGCCGGTTCGCGGATCAAACGGGGTGTTGTATTCTGTTTCGTTGAGATTTTCCTAGTTACATTACTATTGGACTGACGGTGGTGGTAGCAGTTCAAATCAGGGCATACTGGTCTTCTTCCTCCTGTAGGTGAGGAGTCAGGCTCCTAGCTGTTAACCCGTTGCTGCTGCCTGCCGAACTGACTCCCCAACTGCCGCCCCATTTGAAATCACAGCGCACTCTTAAAAACAGTCTGGTTGGTCGAACGCATTTTCTTTGTTGTGACTTCTTTGTGACCCGGTCAACCGTTTGACCCAAATCTAGGTCCGAAATCTGATATCCTCCAGCTAATACTATTCCCCCAAATTCAAGTCTCCTGTATCCTCCTTCCTTCTGGTAAGCGAACACACAACCCGAGTGTATTTCATTACATGAGACAGTTTGCGCTCACTTCGCACTAATGCACTTTGGAAAGGTATGTATCCATCTCTTCCCCCCTGCCAATATGTCATGGGCCAGCGTGGCAGGATAAGGCCCATCAATGTCTCCTTACTTGGAGAAAAGAGGCATATGCTCCTTTGACGAGCCTGGCTAGCCACAAATGGATTATGGTAGACTGCTCATGTAAAATAAAGGAGAGTGAAAGGGGATGGACAAAAGTAATGCGACCGACATCTGAACCTCCCCACGACACCTCGAGTATAAGTGGAAGATAACATTTATGTTTTAAAAGAGGTGGACACTATCTACAGCCGCTCGGTGACAGATTGCATCATTTCACAATTGGTAACTGATAAGGATTCACAACTCTACGGATGTCAAAATGGATATGATTACTATTGCATTCATGTTTAGTTTAAGTACATTGTCTACATTGTTTTAAAAAGTAAGATTTTACTTTATTTTACAGGTTTTCAATTTCCAAATATAATACGTCTTTACTATTTCCCCACGGGCATTTTATGGCAAAGAAGAATCTGTTTTTTCTGGATTTATATTTAAAATACTTCAAGTAAACGACTAATTGATTGATGCATCTATCAGATCAATAGATGAATCTACAACAAAAGACCAAAATCAGACCGACCAACCACACCCATCATATTGACGTGACCCAACTGACAAGACCTTACCAACCACACTGACCAACCCTACCAACCCTAGACCAAACTGATTGTTTTACAACTGTGTTACAACTGACCTGATTGTCCCAAATAATTTTCCATCGTTAATATAATCAGTCTATCCAAGAGGTGCTGCCTAGAAAACGGGTCCCCAGAAACTAGGATCGGCCTCTTCAAGGGTTCTCCGACAATAAATGGCCGGGGACCACAATAAAAACAATCTTGAATTTGCATTTGGAAAGTCCGTACAAAAAATACTTATTTTAACTTTTAAAAAATAGAAAAACAGGTAAAACCCGATCGTCATTTAATAACAATCTCAATAAACGCTATCGGAGGGTTGGCGTAAGAAAATAATAATCTATATAGACGCCAACGGAGTTTTGGCGTAAAAATATAAAAATCTCGATAAAATTGTATCTAGATATTTCTTTTTGCATGATAATTCTAGATATAATCGCTTTTCCAACCCCTGTCGACCTGTTCTTTTAACTAAAACTCAGTAAGCAAGCGTCCGAGAGACACCGCGATTCACAGAAAGGTAGCTCTAGGGTCAATCTTGAGATTTATCAAGTTCCCATTGACTGCCCCATAAATCTTAGAAGATTGTATCAAAAAGGGCCATTGTCTAAAAAGTCAGGCGAAAATCAATGGAAACCCATTTTACTGCCAACCACAAAAAAGCTTCACTTTTCGGCTTTTTTAATTAAAATAAGTATTTCTGGTCGGTGGTGGTAGCTTATTTGATGGATTTCCCAACAAGGATAAGATTATCTCAGCAATAAAAGACCTACAGTTATCGGATAACAACATTACATGAAGAATACATACAATGTCCACTGACATGCAAAAGTAAAGTGTGACTTGAAAATAGGTGACTGGTTCTCACTACACTTTGATGAGTCAACATATCAGATACAGGTAATGCTGCACAAATCTGACAACTTGACTTGATCTGGAACCCAACAAATAGATATGCAAGACTGTCCTTTCTCTCGAACGGTCAGTCTTGTGATCTGGAACCCAACTAAAAAATATGTACAGGTTAGGGGTTAGAGTTAGAAATAGGATTTTCTTTTTCGTGGCGTGGACTAACAATAAAGGGGGTGGGGTCGTACTTTAAATTACTGGACGTTAGCTTTTGGTGGAGACTAACGAAAAAGACCAATGAATTTTATTAAGAGACAGGTTTCAACTAATTTAATTTAAAAAATTAACATTTGCGGCGATTGAAGGTGTGATTATTTGACTATTCATGTTCATCAATTCAGTTTTTTTGTGGTTGTTTTTAATTTGCTCGCTTTATTTCTTGATTTGCTCGCTTTATTTCTTAATTGGCTCGCTTTATTTCTTAATTTGCTCGCTTCATTTCTTAATTTGCTCGCTTTATTTCTCAATTGGCTCGCTTTATTTCTCAATTTGCTCGCTCTATTTTTTAATTTGCTCGCTTTATTTCTTAATTTGCTCGCTTTATTTCTCAATTTGCTCGCTCTATTTCTTAATTTGCTCGCTTTATTTCTTAATTTGCTCGCTTTATTTCTTAATTTGCTCGCTTTATTTCTTAATTTGTCCGCTTTATTTCTTAATTTTCTCGCTTTATTTCTCAATTTGCTCCCTTTATTTCTTAATTTGCTCGCTTTATTTCTCAATTTCTTGCTGTAGTTTTTATTTTGCTCGCCTTAGTTTTTAATTTTCTCGCAGTAGTTTGATTTGTTTGTAGAAATCTTTAATTTGCATGCCGGAATTCTGATTTGCTTACTGTATCTTTTAATTGGCTGTCTCTAATTTGTAACTCGTTCGGGGAAAAAGTATAGATAGACGCCCTCGTAGGTTCGGCGTTAGAAAATAACGATCTGCATAGACGCCATCGGAAGGTTGTTGTAAGAAAATAACAATTGGGAGAAAAATGTGTTTCCGTTGATTTTTCGGCTCGTGTTTGGACCATTGGCATTTTTAGGCACTTTAAAACTATTATGGGGCTATCAATGCGACCTTGATCAATCTCAAGACTGACCTTAGAGCTACCTTCTAGCGCATTTTGGTGTCTCCCAGACCCTTACCTACTGTGATTCAGGTCAAAGAATAGGTGGGTGTATTTTGAAAATGCGATTATATCTAGAATTTAGATGCAATTTATCAAGCCACATATTTAGATACAGTGGAAACACATTTTTATCTTGACCATAAAAAAAGTCAAAGGGGACCTTGACTAATCTCATGATTGACATACTTAGATTTAAACCAAAGAACAGGTGGGGGTGTAATTTGAAAAGGCTATTACATCTAGAATTACCTAGAATTCCATGCCATATATCTAGATAAAACACTTTTTTCTTCCAACACAAAAAAAGAAAAGGCATTTTGGCTTTTTCTTTCTTTTTCTGGTACCCCAGCTAGTCTACGATATATACCGACACATGCACATATGAATATATGTACGAGAGTGAATCAACAAGTCTGCAGCCAGACACGTAGTTATTTGCTGAATTTTGATCGGAAATTTTCAATGTATAATGTTCTATCTATGTGATTAACAATACACCACTGAATTAAGTGTATTACATAAGTCTCGATACAATGTGCCATTCCTGCTGTGTTATGGTAATAAACATACAATGCAACATACAGAAATCATATCACTATAATACAAATGAATAGACTGATTACAGCAATATTTTCTCATGTCAGCTATAATTCTAACCGACTGTTTTATGCAAATATGGTACATTACGCATTGCAATAATTAGAAACCAAAACTGTCAACATAGGTTTCTTCAGTTTTTAAGCGTGTCTATCTGGCTGGCTATGTATGTATCACGCGTACAGGCCGCACCAATGGAACGAGAGGGCTGAAAATCCAAACATTTACTATGAAAATCCAAACATTTACTATGAAAATCCAAACATTTACTCTGAAAATCCAAACATTTACTCTGAAAATCCAAACATTTACTCTGAAAACCCCCCTCCTCCAGAATAGGTTTTTGAGAGGGGTTCGATTCACAATGTAAGTTTATGCTAAATTGGACTCTTAGTTTGTGCCCGGTAGCATTCGCGTTTGTTTTTTCTTTTTGAAAATTGGGACTTTCTTTTAGTAATCACGACACAACAAAAGGCAAGAGGAGTAACTTATTCATTGATCACCCCTTTTTCCCAATTTTCTAATTGGTCATCCCCAACACGGCATGCTGCCCAAACGACGTTGGTCACATGACGGTTTCTATTAAGTGACTAAGCGGAACGTTTTGCTAAGTTTACTAAAAACTTTCAAAAATAATAACTCACGCTAGTCGCCTAGTAGCATTGGTAAGTACTCACAAATTCCCAATATTACTTAATTACATAATGATTCGAAGTTCAATGGCGAATTTAATCAAAATTATCATGCAGTTGGAAATATAGATCTAATTATTTTATCATATTAAAAACTAACCGAAACAATTATATCCTAATTAGTTTTCTGAAAGTCAAATAAATTACTAATGGAGTTAAACATTGCTTCAAGTGTTGGCGTATCGAAAATATACTTCCCTATTCAAGTGATATCGCATTGATCGCCGCCGTCTTGAAACCTCATATCGCTGCTTTCAATCAGACTATAACCCATTGCAGTAAACATTTATTTATATATGTATGCCAACAACCAATCACTATGAGAAAATGCTTACACAAAATGATCAGGATTATTGTATTATTTATTTTTTATTAGATGAAGTATTGTAAATCATTATTAATATAATTTTACTACTATTTACCTTCACCCTAATTCTTTAGTTGTTTTAGATCTGACCAATCTCTATAAGAAGCGTTTCGGTCGGTTCCGTTTATGTAAACAACAGAAAGAGGAAGGAAGGAATGAAGGGGGTATTTACCGACGGGTCGAGGAGCGGAAGACAGCCAAATATCGCTCACTGACCGATAGGTACGAGTTTGTACCTGTAGCGGTTGAAACATCTGGCTTGATAGGCCCCAAGGCATTGAAGCTCATTCGAAAAATAGGCTCCATAGCTGCTCAACGCCATGACGAACCGCGCGAGACCAGATGGCTTTTCCAACGTATGTCGATGGCAATCGTCCGTGGCAATACGTTCTCCATAATGACTGCGGAAACAGACAGAGTTGTCCGTTAAAATTCTTTTTAAAAAAAATTATTATTCAACGGTCGTATTATAAAATTTAAACAACAGTAAAAAAAAACATTTGAATATCTTGATACTTTATAGCTGAGAATGTTATATACTCATTTAAAGCCCACTTATCAAATAAAATAACCATACATTAAAACCCCAGAACAAATTATTGATGAAAATTGTACACTTACTTTAATGGCCATGGTACTACCAACACAACTAGTAATGCTACTACTACTTCGTTTAGAATCCCTTTGAAATCGGAAATCACAGATATGGACGTAAGGATGGTGGACGCATCGTTGAACTTATTGTTCTTGTTATTACATTATCCCCCGGCATTCTTTCTGTCTGAACTTCTGAGACTAGGCACTATTACAATTATAGTTTCGTCCGCAATACTTTCCATCCCTTTCAGGTGTCTGTCACATTCAGTAACCATACGGGAATTTCGAACGGAACTATGTTTCCGATCCACGAGAGTATGTTGTTCTCATTCCTATACTTGTCACGCCCGGTGTCCTTGCGAGGGATTTTCAGATCTCGCAACTCTCAATTCTTTCTTATGATGCCAATCTGTCTCTTTACTGAACCTTGGTATGTTTCTGCACTACCTACACGAGGGATTGAACTGATGGTTTCCGGGTGGTGCTTTATCTGCACTTTTGTTCGTAGTACACTTGGGCAGTGGAATTTCGGAAGTCCTGATTTAAAAGTTAAAAGAAAATCTTTTGTAATTATATATATCAAGACAACTAACATTGAATGATAAAGAAAAGTTTAGGTAAACACTATTCTTTATTAAAAGATACACATTGGACTTACAAGTACTGCCAGGACACGCAGGTCTCAAATTAATCAACACAAGAGAAAAAAACATTTTTGTATTTAAAAGTACCGTCTGTACATAAATGGTTAAATCTAATTTGTTCTCTACTAAGAGGAATAGACGCGTAGTTGCAAGCTGCAACACAATAAAATTAATTAAAAATATCTTTGTCAGAGAAATTGTAATTACATTTTCATGTGTGCGTCCTACAAGATATAAACAGATTCAAAGTCACGATATATGCTACTGCACGTCCTTTAATTTTAATATTAAGTCGATGCAAAATCTTCCAGTTTCATATTTTGCTTAATGTTAGCAAAATCTTAGAAGTGTGTTTGAAGTTAATGCAGCTCTTCATTACTTGTGCAATCAGTCAACTGTAGCACGATGTTTACAAGCCCTAGGAAAAATTCAAAAGCTGGGAAAATGGGTTCCACATAAACATGGGAAAGAAACCATCATCATCACCATGATCTGTATCATCAGCCCCATCTACACAGTGAGGGTAGTTGTGGTGTTGACACCAGCATCTGACCCCACACATGGTGGTCATTTTGAATTGTGAGATAGAAATAAGCTTCTGTGCAATTCTAAAGTTCCAATTCGAATTCTGCATAATAGAAAATGTATGATTTGACACCGAAACCATCCATATCAGTCTAGTTTATTGCAATTACAAGTCATGGCACCCATCTTGAATTTTCAATAACTTGAATGTATTATTAAAATGGCTTTCCCCAAAACTATGAATGGATAATATATCCAACTAATTATGTCTTCAGTATCATATTATATCCATTGCTGATAGGAAAATTGATCTAAAAACAGTTGTTACTGGCAGCCATTTTGAAATGGATGCCATGGGCTACATATTGAAAATTCATGATAGCTCCATATCCAAGTTCCTTTTGAATGCCTTTGGCTATAAATGTACCAAATGTTATGCTTTATCACAAAATGCACACTTATTTGGCTTTCACTAATAAGAGAATGTCATGTTTGGCTAAGATAGACACTGGCGATGACAAATACATTAATTAAGAGAATTCAAAACGAAGAACATATCATCTTTCAACATCTGAACCTAAACCAGTGGTTCTTAACCACTTTGCTCCAGGCCCCACCCCGACAGCTGAAAAAAGTATTTGGTGTTGAAAAGGTATAATATTTCCAAATTTTAGAGTTCTAAATCAGTGTTGCCAACTACAAAAAATATTTTCGCGCTAGCTTGACTGCCAAATAGCGCTAATTTAAAAAAAAAAATAACTAGAAATGGCCAAAAAGACAATACAAATGGTCAAAAATAGCACTAAGAGGTTTAAGCGCAAACGCGGTAATTTAACGCTTTTTTGCAGTGCCAAAACAAGAAACGCGCTAGATCGGCCACACCGTTCTAAATCAAGGCAAACATCTACAAAGTGAAATAAATTATTTGTAAAAAGAAATACTAATATATGAACATTGTGCACCATGATGCATCCGTGTGTTTCACTGCCAATATACCGTTCAGTCCTTGGTTCTTCGGGTTACAGCTGGAAATGGGAAGGTGGGTTATCTCGAAAGATAACGAGGCAATGTAAAAAATAGGTGTGTTTAGTAATTCGATTTATTTGCAGTTTATAGAAACTGCCCGATAAAATGAGAAGACACAAAGCGAATTACTATTTCCCTCATATACACCTCGCACCCCCATCCCATCTTCAGTCACCCGTCTTCATCGTACCGTGGTCAACTCCTACTCATCGTAGTAGTACCAACGCCCGGTCCTAGACATTCCAGGTCTGTCCTGTCCGGCTTCGTTCTCCCAACTGATTTCCCTCCAAAAAAAAAATTCTCCTTTCCTCAGTTGAGCCAATTTCCTCAGTTGAGCCAATTTCCTCAGTTGAGCCAATACCCCAATCCCCTGGTGACCTACTTAAACTCAAAGTTTTGCTGAGACACTTTTTTCTTTCTATACTACCATGCAGCGAATGCTTTATCTGTTACATGCCCTTCACTCTGCTGCAATTAGGGCACCTACTAAAATGTTTTCAATTTCTCTATTGTGTGAAATTAAGTAGCAACAACGCAATTACCCCATTGCTTTTATACCCCACAAAGTTAATGGGCATTAGTTACTATGAATTCTGTAATAAAATTAGTAATAAATAGCATTGTGTAATCAGGAAATAATAGTATTGAATAATTAGAAATTAATCACGTAAGCCTTAACAAGACTGAGCTTTGAGCCACGGACACTTTTCGCTCTTCACTCCCAAATTCCAAACTGCCCCCTCCGCCAAATATGTTTAAATTGCCCCATTGCGGGGAATGCGCTCCACGTTCAGAATCGATGACCTAAACAGAATTGATTGAGGACAAAGTTGTCTGTGCTGTGGGATTTAAAAGGAATTCATCATTACGAATTGCTATAGACATCCAGGCTATAGACAGCAATTGGATCGTTGGATGACGTATTCTTTGACCGCTAATTTTGCTGCATGACATCACCCGTCCTCGTGATGCAACTGCTGCAAACGACCAAGACCTCTCACCTTCTGACTATCACTTGTTTCGATCCACACATTTCTCTGGATCTCGTTAAAGATTCCAACAAGTTCGAGCAATCAAAGAATTCCTAGAAGAATTCATCAAATCAAAATCGGAATCGATCTTTTATGATTGAATACGCAATTTAGATGCGAGTTCGTAAAATGTCAGGGAAATACTTTGACGACTGAATAATGATGACATGGATTTACATGAATACAATGTTGTTAAACATACTGGAAGATTTGCATCAATGTCATGAACTGCTTCAATGTTTCATCATTTATACATACAAGTTATCTAATTTAGTGGATTAGATAGTAGCCCAGCTCCCACCGGTGCCAATATTCAGTGTTCTAATCCGGGTAAAGGTCATGATTTCGAAGGACGATTTTAAAGGCAAATAGAAAGGCCCTCCCTTATTGGAAGGGAAGATCAGAGCAACACAAGCTTCCCACTTCTATACCTCCTTACCATCTGGTCTTGTGCCGTACAAAGCTAAGCTTAGTAAATATTGATAGCATATTACCCACAGGCGCAAATGGTCGGTGTTCGAGTCCAGGAAAGGAGGTATTTAAAGGCTGATTTTATAGGCAGATAGAAAGGCCCACCCTTATTGGAAGGGAAGATTAGAGCAACACAAGCTTCCTACTTCTATACCTCCTTGCCATCTGGTCTTGTGCCGTACAAAGCTAAGCTTAGTAAATATTGATAGCATATTTCCCACAGGCGCTAATGGTTGGTGTTTTAGTCCAGGAAATTAAAGGCTGATTTTATAGGCAGATAAACAGACCCTCTCTGACGCAACACAATCCTTCTGTTCCAATTTGGCCTCCTATGATAAATTAAAATAACCTTGTGTTAATTCTATGATAATGTAGACTTTACAAGGGACCCGTTTGCATCTGGCAAGTTACATTTCCCGTCAAATTGTATGCCTAAAACTAGAAAGCACACATAGAGCGCATACCTCTCCAAACGCCGCTGTTGGTGGAAGCAATTGTGCATTGGTCCATAACCCATTCCCCACCCTTTCACAGAATTTAATTCAGACCTTTTTGGAGATATTGTGTGGACATACATGAACGTTTGGCGATATTATGTGGTGTGGACTAAAACGGGGGGGGGTGTAATTATTCATGGATCCGCCCAACAATACAATAACTTATTGTCCAAACTCCCACGAAGGTTTAAAGAAATTCATTGGGAACATTTCAAGATATTGATTGAAGAGTCATGAACCTTTGGCGATATTATGTCGAGTGGACATATAACTGAGTGGAAGTAATTGTGCATGGATCCACCCTCAAATTCAATAACTACTTTCGTAGCCTACAACATCTCATAGAAATCTATTGAGTACTTTCGGATATATCATGTGGACAGACAGACAGACAGTCAGAAAGACAGACGGAAAGACAAATGGACGCAATCGAATATTTCTTTCATACTCCATGGCCCAGCCTTCCACAAAACTTCATAGAAATCTATTGAGTACTTTTGGAGATATCATGTGAACAGACAGACAGATAGACAGAAAGACAGATGGACGCAACCGAATATTTCTTTCATACTCCATTGCCCAGCCTTCCACAAGATGTCATAGAAATCTATTGAGTACTTTTGGAGATATCATGTGACCAGACAGACAGACCGACGGAAAGACATATGGATGCAACCGAATATTTCTTTCATACTCCATTGCCC
>VCCN01003880.1:31002823-31015107 GCA_006491835.1 Architeuthis dux
CAACGGACAAGGGCTTTTATCTTGCAATGGACAACTATTACTATTCAGCACCTTCCGCAGTTAATTGGTTCATAAGGAGGTTCTTAAGTGTAAAAAGAGTTCAATGAAGAGAAAGAAGGGTTTAATATCCGCTCTGCAAAAAAGCAAACAACAACTTCTAATTATGGAAAGCGCCGTTAATAAAGAGCCAGCTAATATCTACAAAACATCTTTTCTTCCAGCTAAAACCCTTCTGTTAACTGATCAATCTATTTACCGTATTGATTAATAAATGCCGATTTTTATATAAATGACTATTCATCTGCTGCTAATCAATCGTCCGCTTCCTTTTAGCGATGAAAGGCAGTCCTTTTATTGCCGTTTCATACACTCTGCGCCTAATTAATCAATGTATATATGTATATATATATATATTGAATTAATCAAATGTGACCGTACATTGAGATGGTAATGGGGAGTAATATAAGCAATTAGGGGTGCGTGTTGGCCGAGCGGTTAACGACACGGATAATCGACTCGGAATGAGTTTATGTTCACTTTGCTCTTGGGAAACGCATGAATCCATTTCTCCACCCAGCTATGGGTGGAACAGCACAGGGTAAGGTGAGTGACGCTACTTCGGGTGCTTGTCGTCTATAAATCTATATCGCAAACCGGAGCCGAGTCAGAGAAACTGATATATATTCACTATAAAGACGAAGCTTTTGTTTATTTGTTTACTAAGCAAAGTAGCACGATGTGACTTTGCCGGAGTTACAGATAATCAAAAGCATCATGACATGACAAACGTCAAATTAAACTAAACAGAGCATACTTCTGCCAACACCCAGTAATTGTGCATGGATGCGACCCAAAATGTAATCCACGGAATTTCATAGAAATTCATTGAGAACGTTTGGAGATATCGTGTGGACAGTCAAGAGCGTATACATAAATATATGGGGGGAAAATGGAAAAATATCTCTCAATAAAAAAAAAAAGAATTCCTGGAAATTTAACCGTTCTTCCTTACCCTATATCCCACCCTCACACGGAATGTCATTGAAATCCATTGAGTACTTTGGGAAATATCGTATGAATAGACTGACAGACAGACGGACACGACCGAATACATATACATCTAAGAAAAATCAACCAATTAATAAAACGAATATATAAACCCTTTCAAAATCTCTCTGATTCCTGCAAAAATCTTCCCATCAAGTAAATCTCACCAGAAAATGGACAGACGATTAAAATCTTCCGTCTTCACTTCAACCAGAATTGTTGCTCAACAAACATCTTCGAGGGACGTACAGTTTTACTTTTGTATACCGTATATGCCAGCCTAACATAAGTCGACACCTGAAGCGTAAAGGATTCTCTGCAAAACTAAGAGGTCGACCTACGCGTTGAGTATAAAATGTCAACCTTTATCACAGAGTGGTAAACAAATGGAACAGCCTTCCTAACACTCGTTGTTTCATTACTTACCGTAAGCTTTATGTGTTTACGGCACTTTTAGCTCTGGGCCAGTATTAAAGTACGCAAACAGTCGATACCACAACATTTCTGGCCCTAAGCCAGTATGAAAATTACTGCTACCACATGTTTAGAAATATTTGGTTGGAGCTAAAATAATTGCGTTTTTTTGTTAATGTAAACGTTGATGCTTATTTTGGAATAAACTATTATTTAGCTATGTTCATTGAATATTTAAAGCGTGAATTCCGCTCTATTTATTTAAGCTGAACGTTTTCTTTTCAGTATTTATTTTGGCTTATTTGAGGCTGTCAAATCAAAGAGGGAAACAAAGAAAATTCTTACAATTTTACTGTATGAGTTCAAAATGGGACGTAAAGCAGCGGAACTCAACCAGGTATTTGGCCAGAGGACCATCAGCGAACGGAACAGCTCAACATTCGTTCCACAAATGTCGAAACGGAGACGAGAGCCTTGAAGATGATGAGGGTCATGGGCGTTCTTCTGTGATTAATGACATCCAATTGAGGGCCATTATTGAGGCGGACACACGCAAAACAACCCGAGAGGTTGCAGAGGAACTAAACGTGAACCATCAGTTGTTCGACATTTGCACCAAATTGGAAAAGCAAAACAGCTCGACAAATGAGTGCCGCACGAGCTGAACGAAAATAAAAGCTGTTACGAGGTCTGCTTTGCGCTTCTTTTGCGCATCAAAAACGATCCATTTTATGTGAAATGTGGCGAAAAATGGATTCTGTACAAAAATCGACGGAGTTCCATGCAATGGCTGGACAGAGGTGAAGCACCAAAACCTGCATCAAAAGAAGATTATGGTCACTGTTTGGTCATCCACTACAACTTCTTGAATGCTGGCGAAACCATCAGAGCAAAGACGCATTGCCAACAAATCGACAAAATCCACCAAGAACTGCAACGTTTAAGTCCAATATTGATCAAACGGAAAAGACCAGTTCTTCTCCATGACAACGCCCGACCGCATGTCGCGCAAATGACGCTGCAGAAATTGAACGACCTAGGCTACAAAACTCTACCTCACCCAGCTTACCAGACATCAAACCTCTCCCCGACTGACTATCACTTTTTTAAGCATTTCGACCACTTCACACAAGGGAAGTTCTTCAACAACCAAACATCAGCTCAAAACGCCTTCAAAGATTTCATTGGTTCCAGGATCCCAGAATTCTATGCTTCCGGAAGATTCTGATGTGTAGATTCTAAAGGTGTATTTGCTTTTATCTTTGGCGGTCGACTTATACGGCGAATATAGGCCGAAACCTGAATTAATACCTCAGAATGTGTTGGGGTGGGGGGGCGACTTATAGGCCGGCATATACGGTATCAGTAAATGATTACTCATTTGCAACCCCACTCAGTTTTATTTTGCCTAACTCATTTCTTTAACGTTCAAGTGCTTTCCATTCGCTGTCAACTTTCAATTGCAGCCCCTAAACAGTGTCATTCAAAAAGGATTACACTAGCTGAAAACAGGGTTTTCAACCATATGTCTACTTTGTACGGTTGAACAAAAAGATAAAGATTCCGTTTAGCTAACCAGACGGACGCAAAGTAAGTTGTAAGTTTAGCATTATACTCATATTGTGAATCGAACCCCTCGCTAAAAAGAAAAAGAATGTTCAAAAAGCTAATATGCTAAGGAACATGCTCCAGGTCTCATTAATAAACACAGAACTCTGTCCTTGAGTTATGCGATGACAGGCAGACGGACAGATATTTGGTGAATTATAGTAAGATTTGAGTTATTTTGTTTCCACAAAAGTTAGCGACGACTAGAAGTAGAAAGTAGAAAGATCCAACGCTCCTAGTGTTATGATTTATGTATCCGGACACCTGTGGCGGAAATGTGGGTGAACCCAGTCACCTCGAGAGATGTCAAAATATTGTCAGTGTTCAAAACAGGAAATGGGAACCGGTCATTGACACCGTGATCACACCACGTAGGCCTTAGAGAAACTATAAAGCGGAGCCGAAAGGCAGAAGACTGTCATCCCTCCCTGGGAGCGGACAGAAATCTCGACACTCAAAGAATACGCAGACATCAGCGGAGCCGTTAAATTAAGACCGCTGTACCTGTTGGGGGGCAGACTGGCGGTTCTCCTCCACTCTTCACTATCCGGCCGACAAAGATGTATGTTGTGTAATAAAAAATATGAAGTCCAGGACACAGTCGCTATACAACACTAGGTGACTAAAGCAGTTGACCCAGTGCACTGGAACTCTGCGAAGAGACTTTTTCAATCAAAGAGTAGAATAATTCAGGAATTTAACAACTAAACATCCAAATAAACAGATAGCGGCTTATAATTTCGAGTAATCACCGTTATACCTATTGCGTAAAAAAGGATTTGATCAGTATCACCAATAATGAGCACAGTTCCTTGGGCCTTGTTTTATATGCAGTAAGATAGGGGTAACAAAATATCAGAGAGTTTCATAGATATTTACTAAGCTTAGTATACTACGGCACATAACCAGATGGGAGTAGGAAGATTGTGTCATGCTAATCTTCCAAGTTAGTAATATCTGCTTGCCTTGAAAATCAGTATTTGAAATCTTGGCTTTTACCTAGGTTCGAACACCGACTACAGGATCCAATGGGAAATATGCAATTATCGCTTTTGATTTATGGTAGAGAAGACATCTATCTACAATAGAGAGGACTTATCAATCTACAGTAGAGAGGACATCGATCTATAGTAGAGAGGACATCGATCTACGGTAGAAAGGACTTATAGATATACAATAGAGAGGACCTATCGATCTATAGTAGAGAGGACATCGATCTACAGTAGAAAGGACTTATCAATGTACAGTAGAGAGGTCTTATCGATGTACAATAGAGAGGACCTATCGATCTATAGTAGAATTGACTTATCGATCAACAATAGGGAGGACTTATCGATATACAGTAGAAAATACTTATCGATCTAAAATAGAGAGGACATCGATCTACAGTAGAAAAGACTTATCGATATACAATAGAGAGGACTTATCAATCTACAGTAGAGAGGATGTATCGATCTACAATAGAGAGGAATTATCGATCTACAGTAGAGAGGACTTATCAATCTATAGTAGAGAAGACTTTTCAATCTATAGTAGAGAGGATTTATCGATCTACAATAGAGAGGACTTGTCGATCTACAGTAGAGAGGATATATCGATATACCCTAGAGAGGACTTATCGATCAAAGCAAAACAGAATCGTGCTCATCTTTTCGTAGGGAAAACTATGTAATGATTTCTTACAGAAATATTTATCGATGGAGTAAAAACGGAGTAGATGGGATAACACATCGCTGCAGTAGCGACACCCGCATAATTGTACACTTAGAAATCTCGGAGATTATGTAGGGGAGATTTCCACTACATAGGGTCGGGATTAAGTGACGGCTACAAACGAATGTTATTACTTGAAGTGGATTTTAGCGCTCTGCCCCTTTGACCAATCAGAACACAGAATGAAAAATATTTTCTAATCAATCACTTTCTCACTACGCCTAGCATTCTCTGTGATACACTATCGTTTTAAAAAGAGACTAGTTTACCCTTATCGTAAAAAAATGATGGCGATTTTAAAGTAATTTTGCAATTGCATTGCACATAATGTTGCGCAAGACTTTCTTGTTTATGTTCAATTCTTCCTGAATACCAAAAAGACGGTAACGATATGTATTACGCCCATCTCTATGTATTGGACTCTTCCAATTTTGTATATATCTTTACTTAATCTTACTTTTAAGTTACACTTTATCCTTATAAAAATATGCCAAAACTGATACAACAGGGCCCAGGGCGCCAAGTGCTATGGACGCCTCTCAAGTGTCTGAGTCAGTAGGACTTTCCAAGTGCAATTGTAAAATGCGAAAATTAATAAATTAAACAGAATAAAAACAGTCAAAATAAGAAAATTCCCTGATGTGAAGTCAGATTTTTCAGAAATATATGATAGTTTCACAACAACAGAAAGTATATAACTAAAATAAACAATTGGCAAAGGAAATTCTTATGACCGACGACACTCTCGGTCAGAGATAGAGTGCTCACAATAGTTTGGTCCTAGGAGGGAAAGTGATAATCAAACTGATATACTTATCAAATGATGACGTGAAACTCTGATGCTGTGTCGGAATTATTATTGTAATAAACGTCCTATCCTTATATATTTATTTCGTCAATGTAAGCCATAAGACAATACTATACTTCAAAGGACAGCCTGCTCGGGGCATCAGGAACCCTAGAGCCGATTCTGTTCATTTATGAGATACAAGTTCAGGTCGGAACCTTTTTCTTTCATCTGATTATTGTTTCTCACTTCAAAACGAAAAAAACTATACTTTAAAGTGTGCCGAAGTCCAGCTTGCCCGGGGAGCCCAGGTACCCTGGATAGAAAGCAGACAATGGATACACAACTCATGTCGCCACCAGTGTTTATCTCACCAGATCCGAACAATAATGTCTACGCCAGACTCCTGTCGCTATTTCTTTCAGCAAAATGTTCACTAACTCACGTACTGACCTCCGCATGAACTCTCACCAATTCGCCTACGCTGACCGGACAGACCTCGAGTGAACCCTCACTAACATCGTCAACTTATCAAATCGTTGTCACGATGCCGATGACACGTAAAGAGTCATTCGTTTATCTTTCAACCCAGTCTTCTTTTCCAGTAACTCCACTTCACTTCTCTTTTCCACTTCAGAACTTTCACATTGACGACAACTTGAAGCCAGGCACAAATAGACAGCAATGACTGACATTAGCGAGAATAGACTAGTTAATATGGAGTAGTGATCACTTCGAGTACCAAAAAGACAAGACTGGCTTCTGTAGGGCCGAAGTCCACTCCTACTTCTAATCCGACTGAAGATGATTACTGAAACTTTTGTATTGTATATATGAATACAAAATTATAAAAAAAAGATATATAATTCTTTATAAATGTATTTATTTATTAAAATAAAGTAAGCCTGTGCGTATATGTATGGTACATTTTCCTTAACGTCTAAGCCTTGTCAATTTAGCTCAGTCAATATGACAGCCTTCTGTTGGTCGTGAGTGCAATTTTACATATCGGTTTACACCCCTAATTTTGGTGAGGATTGCTCTTGTTGTTCTTAGTAGGAAAACAAAGTCAACTCCAGACTTTGTACTGGGGTTTGAAGGGTCGTAAGGAAGCAAGAATTGCTGAAAGCGACACAAGAAAGAAAGCTGTGGAGAGCCATGATTGCCCACATCATGAAGGGACAGTGTTACGTATTTTCCTACCGATGTCAGGAGTCAAGAAATTCAAAGATTCTACAACACAATGTTCCCAAGTCCATTCGTCGTTTTAGCCTAAGCTAAACAAGAGGGCTTGCCTCATACTTGATATAGCTGTGTACCTCCCACCAATGCTGGTGATCGGTGTTCAAAACCAACGCAGAGGCTAAGATTTCAAATGCTGATTTTCAAGCCAAGCAGGCCCCCTTGGCACAACGCAATCGTTTTACTTCTTATTTACCCCTCACCATTTGTCCTTTTGCCGTTTTGTAAGTTTAAACTATGCCTGTGATCATCCATTATAATGTTTAAGTTGACTCTCTTGTGACTGAAATAGTTACATATTTCCCACCGGCGGTAGAGGTTGGAGTTCGAGTCCAGGTTTAAAAGCTAGGATTTCAAATGCTGATTGTCAAGGCAGTCGAGCCCCTTAGTCTCTCTTCCTACTATTTGTTTGCTTAGTATCGTACTAAGCTAAGATATGGGTGAAAATACGCTTCAAGTTAGACGAATATGCGTCAATCTGTCATTACCAACACTTACACCTTTGTAACTTGAACAGAAAGAGAGTATGGGGTGAATCGTACGTGTGTTCATTAGGCTGCTGGTTGCTGATATCATAACTACAACTATTACTACTACTGTTACTGTTGCCGATGCGACAAATTCGTTTTTCACCCAAAATGAATACAATAATGTTAGTTAACAATAGCTTGCGTTAACCTTTCAAACTACTGTGAAAACCCACTGATGAAGAGATATTTCGAAGTTCGATTTTAATACTATACTTCTACTATAATATATACAAGGGCGCCTCACCATGGAGGACTGGTTAGAAAGCTAGTGTCGCAGATCATTACAACCGTAATGAGCTAAATCCTTACTGGGTGCTGCACACTTGTGGCCTTGTGCCAAACTGAGCTAAGCTCAGTAAATACCTATAGGGTATATCACATGCATGGTTTCATAAAAGGTTTCGTAATTCAGATTTCTGCCGCTATCCGAAAGAAGGGCGTTCCAATAAAACCTTTCGTAAGCCGGAATGGCGTAAAGCGAAAAGTAAATTACCATGAATTTATATAGGAACATCTTTTGAGCATTCCCAGACCCCCAAAACGGTGATGATTGTATGTTAGGCTGAATCATCAGAGATTGAGGTTTGGGAGGTACAGTAGACAATGGTGTATGAGAGAGACAGAGGGAGGGGGATAATGCGCGCGCTGCCTCTATAACGGCTCTCTGCAAAACGAAAACTGAGCGCATTCTTGCTTATTTTCGTAAAAGTGAAAAGGGTGTAAAGCGAACTTTCGAAAACCGGGGGTATATCTGTATTTCAATACATTCCTTTAATGAATCTGGATACGCTATATATGACAACGGCGTGGAAGAGGAATTGTCGGATATTAGAAATAACGGTTGATTGATAATGTTTGTGAACTGCTAAAGGCGAGAGCAAAAAGGTTGAAGCTGAGGAAATTGCATAACAGGATTTCCAGACACACATCGAAGAAGTATTAAGTTAACTGGATACTTTGAAAAGATGAATAGAAAGTTCAAGAAATCTAACTATATTAGTGGTTGCATTTGGTTGCCTAACCGCCGGCGAAGATAGTTGCAGTTGGCACTTTTAATACTACTCTGTTCTCAGTGTTACGGTATGGTTGATGCGCGACCTTTAAATTAAGTCTCAATTAGGTTGGTCATTTAAATAAGTATACTTTCCGATAAGTTATTTTAGTTTTAATAAAATGGGTGGCCATGTTAAAATCCTCTCACGGTCAGAAAAATGGGATATATTTCATCCCAGACCACCTCATGTCATAGGTTACATAACCACACTGTTTGGTGTCGGTTCTGGTCAGAAAGGAATTTTTCGGAAAGAAAACATGCAGCGAATTCATAAATAGACAGACAGTCATAAACACATTAAGAGATTTGGAGTTATTTGAAAGCAGACCAAAGACGGTAGAGAGTGGGCGTAGGGATGACACTTTGATAAAAAAAACCCAGATGGTCATGGAATGGTCGGGATACGAATCAAGATATTTGATTATAGCTAGAGATATCAGCGAGGGGAGGAGTCAGTTTGCTTGTCAGTGAGAAGTTAGAGAGACTGGGTTGTGTGAAGTTAATTACCTGTGACCAACACTCGCCTACGTAGGTTAGTCTCTCTCTCCGTAAAATTACTCGGCCATGTATACGCTATCGCCGGGCGAAATGTAAACATGTTTGTATTTTGAAAACTTTTTTTGAATGTCTCCGTCTGTTCATGTATACGTAAATAAACATCTATACGCTATAAACGAGACTTCGTTTGTTTCATCCTTCGAGCGCACACTGTCCTGTGCAGTTTCTTCCTGCATGTCAATAGCACTATGCCTGCATGTTAATAGCATGCTTACGTAACAACAGTTATACTTTCTATTGTGCTACACTTTTTCTTTAAACCACCGATGAGACGAGAAATTGGGTAATATAGTAACATATTGTTACATCAGCGAAGTATCACCTGGGCCCCTGTGAGGTGGTAAGCGGTACAGTAGACAATGGTGTAGGGGGAAGGATTTCAATAAATTCCTTTAATGTATCAGGATAAGTTGGAATTGGAACGTTGAACGTCAGAAAGACGCCCTTGTCCATTTCTTTGTTTATTCATATAGTTTACATATTATATCAATAAGCATTGATCTTACCTTATTCACAATTTATCATTATTGATGGAAGTATGAATATTCTCTATTGTGCTACCCATTTCCTTGAGACCACCGATGAAACGAGAAACTGGGTCATATAGTTACATAGTGTTACATCAGGGAAGTATAGGAATTAAAGTTATGATAGGAAATCGAAATGATTTTTAATTTATTCTTATTATTGGATGAAATATTGTAACTCAAACTGTAAATTAAGATGGAGGTAAAAACTAGTCAAATGTAATAATGAAAAGATATTGATGATTTTTGTATTTATCAGTTGTGACCCAGGAATGTTATTATCGTAGAAAGTAGAGAAAGCGTTAATAATTGCATTGATTAATATTTGTTTATGGACTTTGAGAGGCTCCAGAGACGATTATTTGCGGAGTATGGTTTCCTTATTTTTATTGGTTGAACAAATATTGCTTGGATTGTGCTGATAGGTCAGGAGATATTATTTTTATAGTTGGCGTCCAAAGTATTTTTGCCGTTTTGATCCTATCTTTTTACAAATGTGATTTTGTTTATTTGCGGTTTCGGAGTGATAGTGTTCATTTCGGACACTATAAATATTTGATGGCTAGTACGTAATATAGCAATGTTATCCCACTTCAGTAAGGGGCCGCCTGTTTTTAACTCATTAACCCTTTATAGGGCACCCGTAAAATTTTAGATATCGAAACAACCCTTTTGTATGTGAAAACTAGACCTAATTACAAGATATATTTTCAGTTGTCTTCTGAAATGCTTTTGTTTATGGTGGCAAAAACCCCTCAGATAAAGTGATCATATATATGCCCCGCCCAAAAATTGACCAAAAATGGAAAATATAAACAAATTAAAAATTAAAGTAGAAAGTTAAATAAAACAGAATTAAAGAATAGCATTCAATATAATGAATAGATACAAATAAAATTGATATTGACAAAAACATAAATTAAAATGTTATTGTGCGGGCCAAAAACAGGTTAATTTAATGGGGTGTGGTATGCCTTCAAAACAGTTTCTGTCTTTGTTCAAGCACAAGTGTATTGTGCAAAGCTTGCAGACCACATTGGTGCGGATTATGTTGTCTTTGTGGCTACAATATTTGCATGTGGCTGACGGGACTCATAAAGTGTTAACTCCGGCAGCGTAATAGTTATTCATAAAAGCCCTTGTCCATTGCAAGATAATCCCTTGCAAGCTATCAATTTCAAGTAATCCATTGCAAGATACAAGCCCTGACTCACAAGTAGAACTGATATTCCATCAATAACAATACAACGGAAATGTTATTGATTTAACCATCTAACTGCAGTGCCGTAAGATCTCCGTCATCTGCAGTTAATGGGTTAATTCGCCATAGATGCCATGTCCACATGTGTCTTGATCTAAAGCTTGCTGCCATCTTTGGCATTCTTGCTTGGCGAATTGAGAGAGCCAGAATTGGCAACTGTTGCCCGGAAACGAGAACAGAACCAGTTGATAGGCCGGACGAACAAAGAATAAGAAAAACAACGGAAAGAGATTCCTGTTATTGCATCTGACAATCAACAACCTTCAACTGAAGATCTGTTCAAACAAGAAATGTTCAACATGTTCAAACACATTTACATCTTTTCAGTCTTGTGACAACGTTTCTTTTTTATGTTTATATTTCGTTATATTGTTCTCTGTTACATCTATTTTTTGATTCCTTTCTGTACTAATTTTCTGTTTCCTTTCTGTACTAATTAATTGTCTGTCCATCAATAAGCTGCGCACAAGACAAGAGCAAGTAATCATATCTAATAACCTGTTGAATATAGAGGGTGTCGCGGGTGCGTGTGGCGTAGCGGTTAACGGTGCGGACAACGGAATCAGCGAGACAAGTTCAGCCAGTCTAGGAGAAGGACAACTATGATTCCAAAACCAGGAAGTGGAGCCCCCTTTAGCCGGTTGGATGCCAACATTGACGTCCTTCTGGAAGCTCCTGCAGCCAAGCTGATGCCAAACGTATCACTCTTTCAACCAGGTCTGGGTTTTCCGATACCTCTCTGGGTTTCTGGGTTTTTTATTTTAACATTTAATAAAATCTAAGTTTTTCCATGCATTACAATTTCTGAAGTGTTCTATTATTTAAATATTTAGAGTAGCTACCTCTATTTGGATAAAAGAAAAACTAATCAAGTTGATGGAGCGAAGCCAATATATAGGACGTTAGTCAACTGTGAAACAAAACACTCGCTTTGTTTCCTACAATATGTATTGCAAAAGGTAAATATTCTTAACCTTAAGAATGGCATCAACTGAATATAAAAATATTATTAGCTTCTTCATTAAAGAAGAGTGCCCCATGCAAAGTAAGTAGTCCGGGGGCCAGCAGGGCCAACCGTGCACCCCCACCCCAGGATCAATGAGTATGGTACCAACATGTTCCTCAGGATGTCCTCTTTCAGGAAAAGGATGTTCCCAAGAAATAAGTTGGGATGAACTACCGCATGTGCATAAAGCAAAGTGGCCGCCAGGACACACCAAAAATAACAGAATTTCATATTTCGTCTCCCAATTGATAGATCTGAGTACTTTAAAATGCTAAATCATGGTTTTCAGACTTCAGAAATAGACTTTATCTTTCTATAAAAGTAATTAATTTATAGGTACAGATCAGTGGCTTTCCAGCGGTGTATCTTGTCAATTTGTATCTGTTTGGTTTTAAAGATAACAGCCCAATACGTGAAGCATTTTACGAGAAAACCTCGAGTACACACCTTTTGGTCTGTAACCGTTTAAGCCCAACATACACAAACTCACGAAATGCACTTTTGGAAGGCTGAGGGAATTCTCATTCTAGTGATATA
>VCCN01003880.1:31015799-31032236 GCA_006491835.1 Architeuthis dux
TTTCTTTTATGCATTGCGTGAATAGCTGCGCTAGTGCTTCGTTAGAAAGAGAATTCCATCGGCTTTCCGACGGGGTAGGTTATCAATTTGTATCTGCTATGCTAAAAAGCGACAGGTATGTAGCATTCTCCAAGGAAATTTCAATTACTTAGCAGAAAGTCTATGGATTGTGGAATTAGTTCTTGATGGAGGTATATATCTATATCCTAAAAGATTAATTCCACAATCGACAGTCTTTGGACTGTGTACTCCAAATTATCTCGTAAAATGCTCAACACCTAGCTTCACGTTTCGGGCTGTAAGCCCAACAGATACAAATTAACAAGATACACTGTTGGAAAGCTGGGAAAATTCTTTTTATAACGATGTATATATGTGTATATCTCCATCGGGAATTAATCCATAGACTTTGGACTACGTACTTGAAGATTTCTCGTAAAAAGCTGAATACCTAGCTTCACATTTTGAGCTGTAACTTTTGAAACCCAACATATACAAATTGACAAGATACACTGCTTGGTACTCTACTCATAGAATCCGGGGGTGGGGATGCAGGGTAGACCCTGGTGGTGAAATTGATTCCAGCAACAATATGAATCATACACATGTAGAAAATATATTCCTTGGTGGAAGGGCAATGTCCCATTTTAGATCAGGGACCTCCTCCTGGTAGTGTTGTGCTTAATGTTCCTAATTGAACTTCATGTGTGCAAATTAAAAACAGAATTCGATGAAGATAGGATCATTGCTAAATTGAAAGTTTTAGATTCAAAGATTGCCAGAGATCCAAACACGCCAATGTCAATTACAAATATCGCAGCTCACTTTAAAACACTTCTTTCTGAAAACAAATTACATGACTTTGATGATGAGTGGAGAAGCTTTCAAATATCAAAGGATTGCTGCATTCCTGAAAACATGGATCTTCCAGAATACTGGTATACTGAAATGGTTTGATCAGCCAACATATTAATTATCATCAGCTTTTATGACCGACTTGATAGATTTCCTTGGTTTGAGTGCTGATAATGTTTCTCAAATGAACAGTGTTAAAACAAAAGAACACGAACAGCTTGAAAGCAGAAACTACTAGAGATAGAATTCTCGCCAAGCAAACAGTGGCACAAACAATAATACTTGTTCACTGTGGGAACCAATAAAGTGTTAATAGATATTCAGGAAGGTGCGGCTGACCGAGGATATTCTGTAAGACTCAAAATAACTAGGAATTATAACGGAATGGTCTCAATTTATGAAGTTGGGTTTATTGAGCACGGGATCTTATTTCTGTTTAGGAAAAGCTACTGGCAGACCTGCTTCAGTTGTGGTCCGCGGGAGAAAATCCTGAACTTGGATAAAAAGGGAGACTCGAAACATGGTTTATAAAAATATGATTATATATTTTTATTTGCATCAAATACATTGTGCCATGGCGGAGAAGGAAGAGTGGGAGAGAGATAAGGAGAGCCGACAGACTGTTCCCAACAAGGAAACTGGTCTTGTGTCTTCCCTCAGACGAGGCAGTATATCTCTCTGTTTTTTCGAGGGCCTCTTTTATCGGGTTCGAACGCCCACGCTGATTTTCCAGTCCGTCATCTGCTGTTATGGTCAATATCCTGTTTATGGCTTTTGAAAATCTGGTGTGCCTGTTTCCGGTCATGGACACTGTGTAGTCGATATCCTGTTTATAACTTTCAACACCTATGGGGGTCAAATCTGTGCCTAAATATCCAACACAGTGTCGTTCCATTGTCTATCGAGAAAGGCTTTCTATAGAGGGTATCTCAGCCTGCGTTGTGGATAAGATAGTTGTGTTTCCCATCGGTGTTTGAGCCCAAATAAAAGCAAGATTTCGAATACTGATTTTCAAAGCAGACAAGCCATATCCTGTTGAAAGATTAGCACAATTCAATCTTCCAAATCGCTTACGTCCTATTTGGCCTTGTGCCAGACTAATATGTGTTATATAATTATTTACAACGTGCCCTAAAGATGTTTACACTTTTCTAACTCTCATTTCCCTGAGTTGGCTTTGTGCCAGACTAAGCTAATTTCAATAAATATCTACAGTGTGTTCTAAAATGTAAACACCCCCCACCTTTATTTTTCTAATTTGGCTTTGTGCCAGACTCACCTGACCCTACCTCTATTAGTGTAACGGGGAGGTGATGTCTGGAGGACGGATCACCAGTCACTAGAACGAATTGGTTTTGCGAAGGCGGCTTGAATCTGCTAATGTCTATGCACTAAACTTTACAATAGTGGGGCACCCAGTGAGAATAGAACTCACTTCACACGTTAATTGGTTTATGAGACGAGCTTGCTAACCATTACGCCACGATAGGTGTCTTCGGCTTATCTTAGCACAAGGCCAATAAGGTTGGGCACTTATGAGAATCGAGCTCTTTTAGAATCTATTAAAAAAATCAAATGGCAATGGGCAGGACATGTTGCAAGAATGTCACACAGTCGCTAGACATCTGGGCTCACAACATGGATCCACAGAGATCATATGCGAAACTGTGGCCGGCAGATAATAAGATGGCGTGACGATTTAGACAGGTTCAGGAGATATTGCCGCCGCGACGCCCGCGATAGAGAAATTTTGGGGGAACTTGGGGAAGGTCTATGTCCAACGATGGACACTAAAAGGCTGCTGCTGCTGCTGCTACTGCTGTTGCTGCTGCTGATGATGATGATGTGTGTAACAATTGTTAACGCTATGGTAGGTGAATGGTAAAATCTATCAAACAACTTTACTATATAAATCGACGTTATTGCAGTGCCCACTCATCAAAGGAATTCCTTTGCTTTTCAGTACTCAGAACCTATTTCGACGGCTGTAATCAAAATATTCCCTTCAGTGGAAGTGGCCGAGTGTTGGACACTTATGGGGATCGATCTTTCTATACGAGACAATTTCTAACCCATTAACTTCGACAATAATTGTGTTTATCCATTGCAAGATCCTTAGTCCATTGAAAGATAATGCATTTCAAGTTATCCATTGCGAGTTTAGCATTACCAGATGAAAGCTAGATAAAAGCCCTGACTCACAGATAGGACTGGGCTGCCATCAATCACAATAAAACGAACATTTTATTGAGTTAGCCATAGAACTACAATGACGGAAATTCCCGCCGTTCGCAGTTGATGGGTTAACGCTATAGCCGTCGCGTGAGTCGTAAAATCCTCATCAAAGAACCTGGCTTTATAAGACCACATTTCAGCGCACGCCATTCCAAAGATTCCCTTTGTTTTCCATTATTCAGAACCCAGCTCGACAGCACTAATGGAAATATTCCCCGTAGTAAAGTATCCGATATCAGTCAAGTCAAGTGCTTTTTCTAAGGGACTCCTCCGTTGACACAGCGATTTCTCAATCAAGTTTGGATTCATTGTTGACTGCCACAGCGTCGGGCGGAAGAGAACCGCAGAAGAATTCCTAGTAGACACAGTTGTAGCTTAGTTACAACGCAGCACTGGAATGTTTCGGCGTAAAACCAAACAGCCCAGCATTGACTAGTTGAGTGAGAGAAAGAAACAATAATGATGTAATTTCTAGCTATGTTCATTTTCGGGGACATTGCTTAAGGACTTGTAAGTTAAATAAAGCTGTCCAGCAGTAATTATCAATAGCATATTTGTAAAGCGGCTTATCTCCGCTATTCAACAACTTCTATCGATAACTTTTAATATTCTGGTTTTAGATTGACAAGGTATTAGTTCAAATGAAATGAGTCGCAAATAATGACTTAGCTCAGTGGTAGAGCATTTAACACAAAATGTAAGTTTCTAATTGACGCATAGTTACATCATTCCGAATTTTGTTATGATATGCTGCCACGAAAAGGTTATTGCGAGGTCAAACAGCTGTGCAGAAATGTAAGTGACCCGTTCACCTTAGGAAATAGGTATATTGCGTGGGTGTCCAACAAACAGGATGTGGAAAGCGGAAATGACACATGCGTAGGCGTTAGAGAAACCTATAAAGCAGACCCGATCAGAGAGCAGAGGCGAACAGAAAAAGAAGAGACAGACATCAGCGAAGCCGGAAGGCCCGAGACCGCTGTCCCTGTTGGGGACAGACTGGCGGTTCTCCTTATCTCTCTCCCACTCTCCGGCCGACAAAGATGTATGCTATGAAATACAAATGTGTCTCATATTTTTACAAGCAAGTCTTCGAGTTTCCTTTCTATCCAAGTCCAGGATATACAACAATGTAACTGGCATATAAAAGGTTGTCTCGAAAAGGGAATTGTTATCCTGAGGTCACCCCCTTGACCTACTGGGCTCTCCAAAGCCCAATACTTGCGTTTCTTCACGTCCTGGTTGGTTTTCCTCGCTAGCCAAGAACATATTTCCCAGAGAAACCACCACCGCCAGTGCAAATCAAATAGTTTATGTTAAATTGAACCCTTAGTTTGTGTCCGGAAACGTTCGCGCTTGTTTTTGGAAATTCGCACCTTTCTTTAGTGATCACTGCCCAACAAAATGCGGGAGAAATAACCTATTCATTAATCACCCCTTTTTTCAAATGTTTAATTGATCGCCCTCAACACAACATGCTGCCAAAAAGACGTTGGTCGGGTGCCGGTTTCTATTGAGTGACTAATCAGAGCTGTTGCAATAACATTTTAGAGCTAAAGTAGACCATAAAAACAAAATTGATTGAAATTGTCTCTCTTTATTTACGAAGCTTTGCTTAGTCTGGCACAAGGCTACGAACTGCTTACAGTATTTGGTGTTCCTACGCAGTCACCCATCGAAGTATTGATTGCAGAATGTTTGTCTGTGCGGTCATATATACAGTTGTAAATATTCAATATGTACAAGTTAAAGCTAATAACCTAGAGATTCTAAAACTGTTCTTCCAGCGTACACGTTCGTCCGGGCAGACAGTGTTGGTGTATCCCTCATGAAGAATATAGTGAACTATGTATAGATGCCATAGAACAGACAATAGACATGTAGTATTGGGCGCATGGGAACAGACAGACCCTGCAACTGCGCGCGGCGGGGGTGTTGCACCTTTTACTTTTGTGAGGGTGCAAATATAACAATTTGCAGGGGCTGCCGTCAGGCCTAACGCAATCGGACCTATTGTGTAAACATTTTACTTTTGTGAAGGGTGCAAATATAACAATTTGCAGGGGAGTGTAGTCGGGCCTAGCGCAATCGGACCTACTGTTTAAACCTTTTATTTTTGTGAGGGGTGCACATTTAACAATTTGCAGGGTCTGCATCGGGCCTAGCCCAGCCACTGGTAGTATCAAACTCCAGGACAAGGTAAAACTTTACTTTCCTGTGCAACAAGAACAATCCTCACCAAAATTAGGGGAGTAAACCGATATGTAAAATCCCTATTCCCCTACCGTGATTTGAACTCATGATCGCTAGCCGGGCGTCTTACTGCCTGAGATAAATTGAAAAGTCTTAGATATTAACGAATATTTATCATACACATACGCATATTTCATTTTAATAAATAAATATAGAACATTCTTTTTTTATAATTTTGTATTTATTATATATACAATACAAAGGTTGCAGTAATCATCTTCAGTCGGAATAGAAGTTGGAGTCGGGTTTGACCCTGCAGCATCCACAATCAAATAAATACAAGTAAAACCTCTGCAATTTATATGATTGATATTTCTGGCTGAGAAGTAATGGAAACAAACAAGAATCTATTTTAGCTATCTAAAATTCTGATCGTGCATTGTATGTGAGTCGAAGAGCAAGCTCAGTTGGCCTAGTGCAAGTTCCGCCTCGGAAGAATTGTTTGCAAGCTAATATCACAGACCATTACTACATCAATCAGCTCGCTTCTCACTGGGTGTTCCACACTGTCGGCTTTGCATTACAAGACGCCGTGGTGCGATGGCTAGCAAGCAAATCCAGTCTTGTTTGTTAGTAATTGCATTTAAATTGATGTCGCATTTTAATGAGATGGGTGTGCTTGGTCGTTTCCAGGTAACTCGATTCTTGGAACGGTTTCAGAGAGACACGCCAGCATATCATTCTCAATTGGCAGTCTTGCACATAATCTGACTCAGTTGGCTGTGATTCCTTCACAATGTCAGTGTTTTTACAAACCCCAGTTTAACCCCGAAAATTCTTTTGCGTACCCCGGTTTGAGAACTCCTGTGTTAGACCTTTTATAGAGTATATAAGAGTATATGTGCGATCAAAGTGTCGCTCCACGGCACTTCAGCCCTAAGATCAGAGTGTAGTATCTCTGCGCTCATTGAAAAGTGTTTCACACGAAAAATAAATCCGCATATATAAAATGTAATGCGTATCCATATCAATATTGTTTGTGTGTAACATACTTAAATAATTAAACTGACTAATGGCTTAGTTAGTTACGTATTTTCCACTGGCTCCTGTAGTCAGTGTTCGAACCCTGGGTAAAAAAGCCAGTATTTCGAATGCTCGTTTTCAAGGCAAGCAGACTATTCCTTACTACTGAAGATTGGCGCAAGTTAATCTCAGTAAATATCAAAAGGGGTCTGACACCTTGCTAAGTAAGTTGCTCATTTTCAACTGATGTCAGGGGCAGGTGTTCGAGCCCAATTTAAAGGCCAGGATTCCGAATGCTGATTTTAAAGGATGCCAGGCACTCGCCACAATCTGGGCAACACAATCTTCACCTCTTCATTTCCTTTTTACATTTAGCCTTGTGCTGGAAATACCTTAGCTGAGTAAATATTGATAATAGCTTGATAATAGCTTTCTAGTGCCCTAACGGCGTCAGCTGTTACTGTCTGAGCCTCTCACATCACATGTTTACCATGCACTTTTGTCTAAGCTAAATTGACAAGTATTAGCTATTAATGAAAATGTATCATACACATACGCATATTTCATTTTCATAAATTAAGTATAGAAAGAAATATTTTTTATAATTTGTTTATTCATTATATATATATATATATATCATCATCAGCAGCAGCAGCAGCCGTTATAAGTCCACTGCTGGACAAAGGCCTTTCCCATCTCTTTCCATGACGACCTATCTTTTGCTAACCTCTGCCAAGTCTTACCGGCAAACCTTTCTACCTCGTCCCTCCATCTTGTGTCTGGTCTTTTCCTATTTCGTTTACTGTCCCATGGGCACCAATCGGTTACTCTCCCCCCCCCATCTATTGTCATCTCTTCTTATATACCTTGTCACGGCTTGTGATTTGTGAAATAGAGGCAACAAGCACCCAAAGTGGCGTTACTCACTTAATCATCCTCGCTTACGGCACCTGGTTTTCATCAGCGGACACCCATCTTAGTACTGCCCAGACTCGACGTTGCTTAACTTCGGTGATCGCACGAGAACTGGTGTGTCCAACGTGAATATTGATAACATCGCGCTTCATTATTCTAAAAACGAATTGCTGTCTTCCTTTTCTCGCTCACGTTATTTTATTGAAGGTGTATGTAAGACAGAGGATACTTTTCTCTGCTGTAATGGAATCTGTTTGCATTGAAGAACATTTCTACATGCAATATATCAGATGACAAAGGGATTGACCTCTCCTATTTTTAATAATTACAAGATTTGTAGGGCGCCGGCCGTTATGCGATGGTTATCAATGTCGTCTCTTCATATTGGCCGATTCATGAGATTAGTTCCTTTTATCGTTTCACCTCCCACTAGACTAAGGGGTTACGGCCAAATCACGTTGGATACACCGGGTCTCGTGAGATCACTGAAGTTAATCAGCGACGAGCCTGGTCAGTACCTAGATGAGTGACTATTGGGGAATGACAAGTGCCGTAAGCAGAACGAAGCTTTGACAGGCCTGGCAAGCCAGAAGTGGGTCTTACTTACAACAGCTCGTGTGTACCTAACACCGCGATACCCTGAGGATATAAACGGGGAACGATGGTACATACATACATACCTCCTACTTGGTCACTTGGTCTGGTGCGTAAGGTCAGGATTTCGTCTCATTTAGGATCTACAGAGTCACGACGTGATCGCTCCTGAGTTGACTCCACTAAACAATGCAGTGCAATAACCCATAGAAAGCTTGGCAGATAGGGAACTGTTTGCCAGACGCGAGGGGTTCAATCTCAAGAGGGCGAGAGCAGGAGTTTGTAGTACAGCAGACACTATAGTCAAGTTGTGTTTTAAGACCAACGAATCCTATGAGTGTGGTGAAAGGGTATAACACATTGAACACGTTTAGCGAAACTGCTCACTCTCACCTCATTTAGCTAACACTGGCCTGCTAAACACCAACCAACAACACTAAGGTGACTGGCTCTCTGGCGCGCACAAGCTATGATGATGATAAAACGTGATAATGATCCTCACTGGGGGTCCCATTACTCTTGCCTTGGGCTAGACCAAGCTTAGATTAGTAAATAAATAAATTGGAGGACCTACTGTAGCTTGATATTGAGCAAGATTGTCTTGCAGACGAATTTGCTAGTGGAGTGAGTTCAGTCCTCGCTGAGTTACCTAATACTGTGTCCTTTTGCCTGAATCAGCTTAGCTTAATATTATCTTGAGTGTTCAACATTAGATGAAGCATTATCAACCAATATCAATTTTTGACTAGTATATCTTTCATCGTAATTTTAGTGGTTTTTTATCGCAACTACCCAGAACGTCATTTTACGGTCGTTAGTAAACATCGCAGATCCGAAATTCAAGATAATACTACTACTAATACAACAAGTGTATGTAAACAATGAATCAAATATGAGAGCGCCAGGTGTTCGGGGAAAATAAGGAATGAATCTTATTGGTTAGGTTTAATCTTCTGCACTTTTGGCTCTCGTAGTTCAGGCGGTAAGAGCAGCTATCACGGTAAGATAGGCGTCTCGAGTTAAAAGGGATGCGAGTTCAATTCTCACCGCCTTGTTCTTTATTTCCGACCCGCGCTGTTTACTATCGGTCGTAGACTGACGATCTGGGTAGTAGCGATGAAAGGCAATACATTAATGAGATGAAAGAAATACAAGTAGAAATCAGCTAAGCTCAGTAAATAACAAAGTTGGACGCTCTAGGTAGTTTGACCAATTCCCTAGTATAGTGAGTTCGATCCTCATTGGGTGCCCTAATACTGTGGTCTTGTACCAGACTAATCTCAGCTTAGTTAATAACTAAATTTGGGTGCTACCTTAGCGTGATAGTTGGCAAACTTGTTTCCCAGACCAGTTGGCTAGTTTAGTGAGTTCGATCTTCACTGAGTGCCGTTGCACTGTATAGTATCCCAATATTTGCTCACGGGCCGGTCGAAATCACTTCGCGGGCCAAATCTGGCCCGCGGTCTGTAGGTTGCCTACGCCTGGCTTAGACTGTTACAAAGTAACAGTAATGGAGCACCAATTCAGGGTGTATTACGGTAGGCACCTGTTCTCTCGCCTAAGCTTTGTCTGACACAAGGAGCACCAAGTGGTGATCAAAATCGCTGCACTTTCGAATTGGTCTGTGGGACGAGCTTGCTAACCATCGCGCTACGGAAGGTGACCATTCTCTCGACTATCCCTTTCCCTGACACAAGATCACAGCAATGGAGCACCAAGTGAGGATCAACATCGCTGTAGTTCCGTTCCGTCTGTGGGATGGGCCTGCAAACCATTGAGCTACGGTAGGCAACCAACCAATCTATAACCATTTTTCTGTTTCTCTTTCAGTTGTTTTCTTTTTAGATCCTTCTCTTCAATTTTGCCCGATTCATGGTTTATTTTTGGAGAACGAAATTCATCCGAAAAGAATCACTTTTAATTACCGACCAAATCAACAAATGCTTATTCCTTGATTGTTATCCTCTCCTTTCGTGAGTTTCCATAGCACTCGAACAGCGCTATCATAAATGTTATGAAATTACCAGAAATTACCATCTACTAGCCGTGCGTAGATCGTTGCGAGCCAATCGACATACATTATATTCTATAGCTGATTCTCTCTTTTTCTTTCATTTTATTGCTTGAGGATGACCATGTGAGCAAAGATGCATATTTATGGCTCTAGTCTATCGGCCTCTGCTTTCGTATGTGCGTGTACAGTTACAAGAGTTCTCAAATGACGTGTTTATAGCGTTTTGCTTCAAGATGCAATGATTTCTCATAGACTAGTCTGGCACCAGTATTCTTTTTGTGTTACTTTATCTTCCGATTGAACTTAGTTCTACGAAGCATTATTAGATTACGTTATAGCCCCTCCGATAGGGAATCTGCTCTCTGACATTCTCTTTACGTAGATTCATTGTCGACGTTGGAAACTTATTGTCTGGCTGAGGACATAATGGGAGTTGCCTGAACGTCTAGAATTAGCATAGGATCCATTTCGAAAGACAAAGATCTTTACATGAAAGGCAATCAACTTTCACGCCACTATGTTTCATGAGAACATCGTCATTGGGAGATGAACTTATGGTAACTAATATAGTGAAAGGTCAGTTTCAGTTACAACAAAGACTTACCTCTGCCAACGGGGTACCGTATATACTCGTGTATTAGTCGATCTCGTATATACCCATGTATGGGTCGACTCTTGATGTATGGTCACGAAATCATTAATTTATCGTGTGCATTTTTGAAGCCAATGACTGCTCGTAGTCCTTCCCATTATGTTTGAATTTCAATCTTACAAAATTATTACTCGTGTATAGGTCGACTTCCAATTGTTACCTAAGAATTTGATCTTCAAAACACCAGTATATACGGTATGTGTGTTCACTCATGTCTGTCATGATATCTCCAAATGTTCTCAATGAATTTCAATGATATTTTGGGCTACGGAAGAACTGATTAAATATTTGAGTGGGTCCAGGCATTTGTTTTCGATTGAGAAATATTTTCATTTTAGAAGGGTGGGCCATGTATAAGTCAATCTCGTGTATAGGTCGACCGTTGATTTATGGTCATGAACTCATTAATTTATCGTATGTAAACTTTTTTGAAGCCAAGGGTTGTTCCTATCCCTTTCCATTATGTTTGAATTCCAACCTTACAAAATATTACTCGTGTATGCTCGACTCCCAATTTTTACCCAAGGATTGGGTCTTCAAAACTCGATATATATACGATATATGTGTTCACTCATGTCTGTCCGTCTGTTTGGCTACATGCTATCAAATGTTCTCAATGGATTTCAATGACATTTTGTAGAAGGGTGGGACTTGGGCTACGGGAGAAGTGATTACATATTTGGTTGGGTCCAGTCATTTGTTTTAGATTGAGAGATAAACACGAACATTAATACAAATGCTAAATTTAAATTTCAAGGGAAGTAAATCAATATTTGTACATTTAAAGTTATTATATTTTATTTTCATTCAGTTTTTAGTTAGTGTACAGCGTTGGTAGATGTATGCGCTCCCTGGGTGCTTTCTAGTATGTATGAGTAAAAACGTCTGTGTCCTTCCCTTAAGCAGACAGGCAGATGTTTGGTGACATCAAATGATCGTAGATGAATATTTCCCAATAATCGAAACTGGTCTCCTGATAACATCGACAATGTATGAACCGAGTCAGCCATTGTTTCCAAGTATTCTATTCAACAAGAACCTTTTTAATTATCAAGTGCAGCCCAAGTCACTGAGTGTTGATAAAACGATTACATTGATCAACTGCTTAGTGGGAGGGGATATTCATCCACACAGCTGCCTGACATGGAGTATGCGAGAAAAGAACACTTGAAACTAGAAAGAGCTCAGAGAGCGCATACCTCCGCCAACTCTATTGTCACAAGAATACGAACAAACAGGTTACATACTCCAGACTATGGCGTGACAAAAGCTTGTAATACTTAAATGTATCACAAGGGAGAAAACTTTCACCCATAAGAACCCAATGTGACACCGGTGTCACATGCAATTTAATTGATATGCACAATCTCTTATATAATATTATATTTTATCCTTGATCTTTACTCATGAAGTGTACTAATTGACATCTACTGAACATCCTGGTGCAGTCATGTGACTATGTGTCAATTTGCCTACACTGAATACCACATAAGGTTCCTTCAAGTAGAAATGGGTCTGAGTTCTTATGAGTTAAAAGAACAAATATTGAGTTACCTCTCTTAGATAGTGTGTCTACCTCTGCCAGCGAAGTTGGATAGGTATACAGTATCGCCCATAAATATGTACACCCCTACAACTATTTTATAGAAAGTTAATTTTCTTCTAAACCAAAAATACCAGGAGTTTATCATTTCTAGTGGAATATTACATAATCAAAACAGGTAATATTTGTGACCAAACTCTACTGCATTGAAACTAGGTTTCCAAAAATATTAATATGTTGACGTCCAAAGATGAGTACACCACTACGAAAGTAAATGTTTGGCCACAAAGTTTCAATGCTGTAGAGTTTGGTCATAAATAATACCTGAGAATATATATTGATTGTGTAATGTTCCACTACACATTTTAACTTTGCCTACAGAACTTTTAACTTTGCCTCAGAACTTTTAAATTTGACTTCCGAACTTTTAACTTTGCTTTCAGAACCATTAACATTTAAAATGTGTAGACATGATAAACTCCTGGTATGTTTGGTTTAGCAGACAATTAACCTTCTATTAAAAAGTGGTAGGGGTGTACTTATTTGTGGGCAATACTGTATATTTCTAATTAATGTATGTCTTCTGTTGTCATAAAATGTTCACTGCTGCAGGATAATACAAAATATCTCTCAATCGGAAACAAACTCCTGGATCTGCCCCAACATTTAATAAATTCTTCCGATGCCCTGACTCACCCTTCCATTAAATTTCATTGAAATTCATTGGGAACTTTGGAGATATCGTGTGGTCGAACAGGCGGATATACACGAGTGAATGCATATACTGTATATACTCGTGTATAGGTCGAGTTTTGAACATCACAATTTTTAGGAAAGAGTTGGGAGTGTCCTATACATGAATAATAGTTTTGTAAGGTTGAAATTCGACCCCAGAAATGTAATAAATTCCTCCGCTACCCATGACTCACCCTTTCACAAAATTGAAATTAATTAAGAACCTTTGTAGATATTGTGTGTACAAACAAACAGACATACGTGACTGAATACATACACCTCTTCGGGCTTTGTTGGCAGACGTGAATAAGGTTGGTAAACATTATTAACGAACAGTTCGTTCAAAGAGGATATACATGTATGCAGTTTTTCTCTTGCCATCCAAATGTGAACAGCTTTCGTAAGCCGAAATGGTGTTAAGCGAAGAATTAATTACTATTAGGTTGTCCCACATGAAATGGACGTTTCGTTTATGACCGGGAAAGAAAGTGCCATACAATAGAGTATAGTAAAGTCATTTACAATACATTTCTATAGTGAAATTATTTGCAAAACATTTCTATATCAACATCATTAGCACCGCATTCACATCCTGTATATAATAGCCATGTTCGGTCAGTAATGCTTGTATTAATTCCTGACCACTGACAATCCTTTTTCCTGATTTTTAATGCACAGCACACTGATTGGGGACCGAATGAAACATATTTTATGTATAAAGTTTTCAAATTCAGAGCTTAATCATCAAATTATCCTCCTATCACCAACACTACTTAGTTTGTTAGTACATAAATTGACTAACGCGAAGCAGGAGTCGTGGAGTAGCGGTAAGTCAGTGGGCAGCAATAAAAAAAAAACAGAACAGCTACTCAATAAATAGAAAGACCATGAAAGCGAAATAAAACGACGTATAACAATTGGTTGGAAAGCATTTAGCAAACATCGAGATATATTGAAAAGCACGTTGCCAATATGCTTAACACGTAAGGTGTACAATGAAATAAATAGTAAATACTACCAGCTAAGACGTGCGGGGGTGAAACATGGAAACTATCAAAATAACTTGAAAACAAACTCAGAATAACACAGGGATCAATGGAAAGAGCAATGCTAGGAATAATTACGGGGTAGAAAAAGATCAACAGAGATCCGAAAGGGGACCACGGTAAAATATATCATAGAAGTAATTAAGCGATAAAAATGGAGATGGGCTGGACACCTTGCAAAAAGGAAGGATAACAGATGGTGACAAAGATTAATCGATTGGTGCCCAAGGGATAGCAAACGCAGTAGGAGAAAACCAGACATAAGATGGAAAGATGGGAATGAAAGGTTTTCCGGTAAGACATGGCAGGGGTTAGCACAGTCACGGTCGACATGGAAGGAGCTGGGCACGGACGATGGCTACCGCTGTTGATAATGATAGATGTTTTAGAACCCAAATGATAAGGATTCACAACGAAGGGATATATTCTCGCTTACTTAAAAGCATATTGACTCCGTTCGGGATTTTATACCGTAAGGTATCAGTTCCCAAATGTTGTGAATCACGGCGCCCTTAGTTATTCGGACGTGTGTACTCCTTGTTGTTTGTGTTGCTAACACGACATTTCGGCCGATCCATTCTTCGGCCTTCCTCAGGTGTAACATACGAATGTCATGAGGGCAAACAGAAGTGTTTAACTTCAAAGGAGGCAACCCTTATACGTAGGATTCGGGTTTCTTTATCCTTGCCTTGTCGGGTTTGGGAGTTCAATCGTCCGAAGAACTATTTGAATGTTAATGACCCTTCTCAAAACTATAGAACAACACAAACAACAAGAAGGAGTTCAATCGTCGGAAGAACTATTTGAATGTTACTGACCCTTCTCAAAACTATATAACAACACAAACAACAAGAAGGAGTTTAATCGTCCGAAGAACTATTTGAATGTTAATGACCCTTCTCAAAACTATAGAAAAGTGCATTTACGTTCATGTGGTTAGGTTAGTTAGGTAAAAATTATCATGTTAATTTAAATCCATAAAACGTTAAATATTTGTTTCCTCTTTTAATAATCATCATTACTGGTGGAATGTGTGAGCCTCTTGTTCACCACACAGTTTTTCAAATCGTAAAATAAAACTGGAGATAGAAGCACTTATTTTCCGTTCCACGTTCATTTTTGCACGATACTTGCTTTGTATCACGGCTACCACAGAAATCTCAGCTTTGCAGAGATAATTCGTCGCAAATGGAATTGGGATTTGCTGAGCTTTAGAATTTGCGTTGCGGAGGATATTAATCTTTTACTGATATCCAAATCTCATTTATTTCCGCTTTGGCAATCATTTTGTCAATGCATTGTCGCAAGACAGCTCAATATTCTTTCTTCCTTTGCAGACGTAAAGTCAGGTGGGAATTGGGATCTGAACGGCCCTTGTATCCACGCGAACCACTGCTAAGCTGAGACAGGTTATTTTCAAAAGAATATTTTATATCGTGAGAGAGATCTTCACATCGGATCTTCACAAACCGCTGCAACAAAGGAAAACACTTTGTCAGCGCCGTCATTATTCGTTTTTTCCATAGTAATAATTTTTTTTCTGAAGACTGATTTCATGTTGCCCACCACAGCGAGAGATTTAACACAGAATTCTCAAAGATATCATGCAAGTATGTTAATCTAGTTGGAAAATCTGTATTTGGCATACTCGTGTCCCTTGTTTTCAAGATAAGTGTAGAGCTCCTGTCGTAATTCGAACGTACGGACAGTACGCTTCCATAAGATAGCCATAGCGAGCCACAGTAGCACAACAGAGATATGTTATCGGGACCCATATTTTCACATATTATTTTGGAAAATCTACCCTTTAATGGCCGACGGTTTATTAAGGTGACCGTTTTCACTACGCATCCAAGGGCCAGATCCTCTGGAGGACTTTGGTACTTTGATGCGAGTGTTTCACTGTGAATTATGCAATGGTTCCACTGTGCATTCTGAGCTTTGTTTCGAATAAGTGTCTGCACCCCCACCCCACCCTCCATGAGACCCGGGAATAGAAAGTTACCATCTGCACAGACACAGACGCACATTTTCCACTCCAACTAATTTTCAATCATAAATGTGTTAAGGATCGCGAACAAATCTTGAGCCTTGAGGTCTTCTACAATGTCATTAACATCTACTGATCGTACATAGCACATCAAATTAGCATCCTGATTACTCCCATTGGTCTCCTTCGGCTTCAAATCGAATGATTTCCCTTTCACTCTTTCAATAATTGATCATTGAGATCCTCTGTGACAAATGGTATTGTTTCCCCGCAGATTCACCATTCATAATATTTACAATATCTAATGCTGCTTGTAGAAGCAAATCTTCTACTAAGGTATGAGACCTTTTTGTTTTACATTTTGCGACTCTATAAGCCACCGTGTAGGGCACTAGCAAAACATTGATTGGTGTTGACGTTTGATTAAAAATATTACTTTTTTGTTATTTTAAAACTTTTGATTTTCTGATAAAATAGTCACGGGCTTTATCAACAATGTTGCGATGATAGGTTGATGACGTATTGTATACATACTTTTAGAAGGCGTTCACCAATCCCTTTTTGATAGGGTAAGAGAACCATCCGATATCATAATCCCGATATGTCCGCTCCTTCCCACCTCCGCCTCTGGTTTGTGTTGTT
>VCCN01003880.1:31213393-31228182 GCA_006491835.1 Architeuthis dux
GAATTAAAGAATAACATTCAATATAATGAATACATACAAAAACATTGATATTGACGAAAAGAATAACACCTACGGGTTGATTTTAAAATTGTATTGTGCGGGCCAAAAACAGGCTAATTTAATGGGGTGTGGTATGCCAAAGGTTGCAGACCACATTGGTGCGGATTATGTTCTCTTTGTGGCTACAATATTTGCATGTGGCTGACAGGTCCTCAGGTGATCATATATAGTCACTTGCACCATAAAGGGTTAACTAGCTATATAATACATAAGAAGAAATAATGTATTTGAATTTCTATGTGTTTTTCTTTTTAGAAAATAAACTACTGAACCTGTTTCAGTGAAATAGTCCATTGTTTCAAATGGTGGAGAGGAGATATTTTTGTCAGCAAAAATTGTTACCTTCAAATGGAAGAGTCCATCGTTACGGATAGAGAAACAGAAAAATCACACTGTTCATTGTATTGTCATTCATTTGTGTGTTATTCATTGGATTGTAAAGTCTCAGTAATTCTAATCACTTCAATGAACACAAATGAATGACAATTTTTTAGATAGTTAGTTTTATAACAATTGATCGCTTACTGATAATTTCCCTCTCCGATTTTTATATGAATTGTTGTTAACAATCAATTTCCTTTCAGTAGCCTCATCAGTTGTTGTTTCTTGTATTGACTGGTCCATTCTTCAAGTGAAACTCAATCATCTTCAGAGTCCTGCTATGATCTAATTTTCCTAGTGAATACTATCTCTGTCCCATAATAGTTGTTAAATTTGCATATACAAATGTATATACAAACGTAACATGTATTATGGGACAGAGGTAGTGATTATTATGGTGATTGGCTTACAGCGATAGCTAGCAAGCTAGTCTACCTAGATTATTCCCTGGTGTAGTGAGTTCGATCCTCACAAGGTGCCCAGGTCTTGTGTTCCTGGCTAAGCCAGGATTATTAAATATCTATACGAATGATTGGACTGGGAGTTTCAATACTATTTGGGTATGGAGGAGGTGTAAAGTGGTGTAATGGTTAGCGGTACGGAAAACGGAATCGACGAACATGGTTCGAGTTTCGGCCGAGGTTGTTTATGTTCACTTCACATTAATGCTCTTGGGAAAGGTATGAAACCACCCCCAGCTATGTGTAAATGGCAGTTAGAGCCATTCAGCCCATCTCAGACAGTGGTTCCCAACTGGGGGGAAGTCCAAGGGGGAAATAAGGCTATTAGGTAAAAATAAAAGTTCAGTCTGGAGATATGGGGTCTTCTGCACTTCTATCTATCAAGTCGGAGGCACGAAATAAGCTCCAAGTTGAGAATGATTTAAGATGTGCTCTCTCACTAATTTACTCATAAATCAAAGAACTGGTAGCAAAAAAGAGAAATTGCATTGATGTGTATATCACTTACGATAACAGAATTGTTCTTTTTCTTTGGTAATAAATTAGAATTTCAAATGACGTGTTCCTAATTATTTTCGCTTGCTTTCTTTGAGTAACAAATACACAGCTGCAGCTGTACAATTACAAAATTAAACTAATTCTTATTATGAAGTTGTCTAATTATACGTAAAATGAAATTATTCTTTGTTGCAACTTAATAAATGGAAGGGGGTAATCCTAGTAATGTTATTGACAAAAGTGGGGAATGGCTCAAAAGGGTTGGGAAGCACTGATCTAAGAGAAGGCTAAGAGAAGTCTGGTTGAGCTGCACATAGAGCAGACTGGGCTGTCTAGGCTTGGTTTGCAACGAGTATAGAAGACGGCCAACTCTGATTCTAAATCAGGAGTGGAGCCCCTAAGGCAGTCTGGCGGTAAACTCCTTTCTGGCAACTCCTGTAGCCAAAAAGGTCGCCAGTTCTGATGTCTCATTGTACAACTGGAAAACGACACTCTGAGGCCGAGAGAGTGGAATCATTCCTGTGCAACGACCCTCCAAGTTTAAAAACATACGCACATATTTTCTGTTCACATCAGCGCAACCAGCGGTGGGTATGGCTTCTGTGGACATTCATGTTTTATTTTCTCTAGGTCTGTGGTTCCCAACCCTATTTTGTCGCGGAATCCTCGTACGATTTTCCAAATATCGCGGAACCCATATTGATATTTTACAGATAATTAGCGCCATGAAACAACAATTGTTTTAGACAGTGAAGTTATTCATATAAAAAAACATATACTAAATGAAACATTTTTAATTGCTATACATTTGCAATTGTCGTGAGAAAAAGAAAATATTAAAAGCATATTAATGTCTTTTAATTAAAGACACCTTATCTGTCGGAACCCCAGAGGTTTTTCCCGGGACCCTGGGTAACACTGCTTTAGGTTCAACTGTATAGGAGACTCGATGAGGTTCATTGTTTGGTGGTCATCTGACTGGTGTGGGCAGAGTAAGTGAGTTTCATCAACTTATCCAATGATAGGACTTAGTGTCACCATTCTTTTAACTTTTTTATAGCGTTCTTCACAAATGTTCGCCATATCCGACGACAGTGGTGATCCCATGCCAAGCTCTCTTATTTGTTGGTACATACTGTATTTCCATATTAGAAGGAATGATAAGACGCATTTCTCCCTGAAAAATGCCCTCAAAAATCAACTTGCGTCTTAGAACGGTATGGGACATCGGTGCATGTTTTAGCATATTAGCTTTTAAAAGTTACAAACAATATAACAGTGTGGGGTCTGTATTCACACTCACCCTGATAATAATGATCTGATTTCTATCTATCTATCTATCTGCCTAATACAAAACATATGATTCCCTTTATCTGTGTGTGACCACTACATTGCTGAAACAGATGGGCAAGCTATTTAGTCCTCAAATATTCTTTCCGAAAAATACCTAGCTAATTATAGGATGCGTCTTAGCCCTTGTAATGTCTTATTATTCGGGAAATACGCTAACTGGTTCTAGTTGGAAGTATGTGTGTGTGTGTGTGTGTGTGTGTGTGCACGTCAAATGTCAGCAGTTCCATTAGGTTATTAATCAGAAAGCACGTGTGTTCCCCCAGAGATGTATTTGTTTCTAGATCGCTTCAGACCACTGAGAGGGCCTCGTCTGTGAGAATCTTGGTCAAGTTGAAGACACACAGGTTGACAGTCACTAAGGAACGGATGAATGACGCTCTGATTAGTTGTACAGGGCGTGCCAAGTTTCTTGCATGGTTTGGTTGATTTGATGGATTGATTTTATCACATTGAGTGGCACGCTGACGATCAGTCATAGAAGAACACTTTCTTGTCTTGCAGGTTGTACTCTCACCAAATGTCTGTGTTAGCAAAACTCAAGAACGGTCAAGCCTATGGCCACCACATTTCTGTGGTTACTTATGGGACACCGGAGCATGTTTTAGCACATTAGCTTTTAAAAGTTACAAAAAATATAACAGTATGGGGTCAGTATTCACACTCACCCTGATAATAGTGATCTGATTTCGATCTATCTATCTATCTATCTATCTCTCTGTCTAATACAAAAAGTATGATTCCCTTTATCTGTGTGTGACCACTAAATTGCTGAAACGTAGCCAGAGGTATTGAATTAAGGTACCCGTAAAAAACAGTTTTGATCTCTTATAGGGGTCAAATACGCCATTTAGGCCTTCCACAATAAGTAGCTGACCATCCCGTAACGCTGGTTTTCAGCTAGTGATAATTTGCTACGGCGACATCAAGTCCGTATCTGTTTTTGGCGTTTGATGTCCGTATCTGTTTTTGGCGTACTAGTCTTTGTCTATAATTTGCTATGTCGTTGGGTTTGATGTCCGTATCTGTTTTTGGCGTTTGATGTCCGTATCAGTTTTTGGCGTACTAGTCTTTGTCTATAATTTGCTATGTCGTTGGGTTTGTTGTCCGTATCTGTTTTGGCGTTTGATGTCCGTATCTGTATTTAGCGTTTGATGTCCGTATCTGTTTTTGGCGTAGTAGTTTTTGTCGGGATTTGGGACATCTTTCTTTCTGTTGTTGGGTTCCTTCTTTAACTCTTAGTAATTAGAAACTGTCAGCCAAAACTGTCAACATGGGTTTCTTCATTTTTTGAGTCAGTCTGGCTATATATCTATCGCCCATTTTATTATTTCTAGTGGAATATTACACAATCAAAACGGATATTATCAGGAATTATTTATGAACAAACTCTACAGCATTGAAACTGTTGCCAAACATATGAATATGTCGCTATCCAAAGATGAGTACAACACTACGAAAAAATATTGCGTGTACTTATTTATGGGCGATACTGTGTCTATGTGTGGCGCGTACAGCCCAAACCATTGGAGCTTGAAGGCTGAAAATTTACATTTACTCCTTATTATGTCTAAAAAACATTCTTTTTTTTCAAATAGTTTTTTAGTGGAAAAATTCAATTTACAATATAAGTTTATGCTAAAACTCAGTGGTCTCTTAGTTTGTGTCCGGTAGCGTTCTCGGTTGTTATTTTTGTTGAAAATTTGGACTTTTTTAGTGATCACCGCCCAACAAAAGGTGAGCTTCCCTTTTTTTCGATTTTCAATTGATCACCCCCAATACGGTCTGCTGCCAAAAGACGTTGGTCACATGACAGTTTCTTATCCGTGACTAACCAGACCTGTTTATTCTCTTCAGGTAGGTAGTGTGTAGCGTGTTTGAATATTTGAATTCTTTCTTTTACGACCCTAACATTGCCTTCATCCGCTGGAAGAATAGGTCCTTCATTGCCATTCCAGTGATTGTCACTCTGTGTCACTCTTTCCTTTTTTTAGGGAAACGTTTTAAAGATGAGGAAAAAAAGAGGAAAAAAAGACAACAAAGATGAGAATAGTCCCCAATTCTACTTCGAAGTTCGAAAATCTTCTTAGAAACTTTATCGTACCTGACCATACAATAGAAAAAAAAAACGTTTATATTTTTTGAGAAGTGGAACCTCAATAGTAGGTTTCTACTGGGTTCCTGTTGTGCACTGGCTAATGACGAAACTCGCTTACCATCTTTCTCTCTCTCTGTGCTGTAATCGAAATCCTCGCTTGCACGCTCCAATCCGGAAGTAGTCAGAAAAACGACTGATGGCTCGCGAGTCACCAGCCAAATAAACCTAATTCGCCCGGTTTGTTTTTTCCGGTATCGGTTTCGAACCAAAATTGTTTCCCCTGGCCACGCCTTTCGCGACTTCAAAACGCCACTTCCAATATGGCCGCCAGCGAGAGAAAAACGGACCTAAGTTGACTTTATACTACAGTTCCTTACCAATTTCTTTCATAGCCAAAGTGTCGGCATGGTTTCAGCAAATTTATACATCTAAATAAATGATGAAAGGGAGGAGGGAATATCTTTTTTAATTGTATTTACTAAATGCCCCATCTTATTTGAATAATGATGCAGTTCAGAATGCTTTAGACTCTAAAGCATTCTACCAGCTGTGAAAGAAGTTTTTGATACTATGATGGATTCTGCTACACCTGATATAAAACCTTTAATTCCATATAGTAACACTTCAGTATTAGCTAGAATTGATGAAATGGCAAATGACATTGAAAGTAAACTCTGCGCTTGTTTACAAATTGATGCGACACCATTACGTGACAATAAAGCTTTGTGATTGGCTTGCGTGCGTTATTTAAATAGCGATCGGGAGGTTATTGAAGAATGTCTGTTTGCTGAACAATTGAAAATTGACACCAAATGTTCAACAATTCACAAGATAGTTCAGCAATGTTTAACGATAAAAGTATTCCCCTTAAACATAGTATTGCATGTGAATCTTGGGTGTCTTCGATGGTTGGTCGCCATCATGGCTTTTTAACACATTTAAAACCAGAAGTTCAGAACACTTTTACTATCCACTGTATTATTCACCGTCAACATTTGGCTGCAAAGAAATCTCAGTGATAGATTACATGATATTTTGCAAATTGATATCAAAGCAGTGAATATCCGTATATTTTTCGGCAGCTTTGCCACGGAAATTAAGAAGGATTTGAGCAACTTTTTCTGCACACTGAAGTTGGCTTTCAAAAGGAAATTGTTTGCGACCATTTTGATTCTATTCTTGATTTCTTTAAAAGCAGTTAATGAAATAATGTGTTGGAAAGTAAGAGAGCTGATATTGGTTATTCTTTTGATATCCTCAACAAATTAAACGAGTTCAACGAGTGCCTTGTTAAAGCAAAAGGGATAATACTAGTATTTAGCAAGATAGCAGTCTACAAAAACAGCATAGCTAGGCGGGATTTTTCAACAATGGCGCAAAACCAAATTGGTGAATCTCATCTTCAAGGATTAACGGAAGATATGGCGACAAGGTTTAAAGACCTTGATGAACTGAAAATACCCGACTGGACTATAGACTCATTTCAAACTGATACAAATTTAACTGAAGAGCTAATAGATCTGCAAAATGACGTTGGAGCTCAAGTACGGTTTCGACAAGATGGCTATACAGCATTCTGGCCTAAGGAACAAGGTAAATATTCCCAACTTTGTCAAGAAAGGAAATGACTGTTGCTAGCTTTTCCATCTTCATACTTGGTCGAAAAAAGGATTCAACGCTGTCATGCAATTGTAGTATAATCGTCTTTCACATGTTCTGCCGACATGAGACGTCTCGTTGCAGGGTTGTACATTTACGGGAATGATGCATCTATGGAGGGAAATAAAACATTTCGTCCATACCGGAGAAAGCGCTCCCCCACCTAGCTGGAGAGAAAGACGACAAAATTCGTTAATTTCAAGGAAAATATGGTTGTTCCTTTTATTTCCGTTGATAGCTTCGATGCCGGGCCGGTTCGCGGATCAAACAGGGTGTTGAATTTTGTTTCTGTTGACATTCTAACGAGTTGTTACTTTATTGAAAGACTAGCGGTGATGGTAGCAGTTCAAATCAGGCCGTACTGGTTTCTATCCCCCCCACCAAGACAGGTGAGGGGGGACTCTTATCTTGTGGACCCCTTCGTTGCTCTCTGCCGAACTGCCGCCCAATTGGAATTCACGGCGCATCCTTAAAAGCACTCTGTTTGGTCGAACGGATTTTCTTTGTTCTGACTTCCGGGTGAGCCGGTCAACCGTTTGACCCAAATCCTAGCCCAGAGAACATGATATAGCATTTTGGTGTAAGTGCCAATACTATCACCCCAAATTCAAGTCTTCTGTACCCTCCTTCATTCTGGTAAGCGAAAACACGAGTGTATTTTATTACACAAATGTTAACCAAGCAACGGAATAGATTGCAAATAAGTAAAAGGGGAGACTTACGACTCAGTTAAATATTGAACCTGATATTGATAAATTATCAAAATCTCATCAGGCTAACCGTTAGCCTGAGGAGACTTTGATAATTTATAATCCATTAGTTTTACTCCTAATTATCTTCTAATTGTTTAAAAATTAAATTGTACCATCAGTCTAAATCTTTTATTTTTCTATTTGTAAATACAAATTATAAAATTACTCGCCTAATACCCGTAAAAAATGATGGGATTAGTTCTACTACGTATGGATAAATTATACAAATAGATATATAGTTTAGTATAAATGTATTTACTTATCTATTAGAATGAAATTAACTGCTAGGTTGAAAGCGTGATATCATTTTTGCGATCTTTCGTTTTATGTCATTGAAATGCGAGACTACTTTGTCTTGGTGTTTTACCAAAACAAAATCACCAAAAATAAGATAAGGAGCCGGCACTTTGATTACGATTATAAATCAGCATTGCCTTCCATGAACAAGAATAATTACCGTAGAAAGCAAACAATGGGTAAATACTGAAACATGCATGGCAGGTCGAATGGCCTTTAGAACATGTATTTATAAGGGTTTGTTTTTTGTAGATGTTTTGCTGATAATTTGGTGCTTCCATAATTTATTGAACTCAAATGTGACAATATTTCAAAGGTTCTCTTTTTTCTGTTACACCGGGTGACGTCAGCTATAGGATATTTATTGGTAATTAATTATTTCTGGAAGTGCCGGTGGCCGAGCGGTTAGCAGCGCGGAAAACGGACAGAGCGAGCCGAGTTCAAACTCCGACTGATAGTGGTACTAATGCCCTTGGGAAAGGCATGCACCTGTCTTCTCCCCCACCCCAGCTATGGGTAAAATAACGCATGACGAAGTGAGTGACGACACGTCGTGTGCTTGTCGCCTCTACGTATATTTCACATATCGATAACCTCGAAGAACTATCCGATGAGTGTGTGGAGGTCCGCGCGTGCAACGTTTAGTGCCATCGTTATTAAAATGGGTGACTGAATCGGGTAGTTGCAGGCATGGAAAGGACAGGCTCTTAACATGGTGTATTTATAATTAATTGTATCCATTCTCAGTCGTGGCCTAACGGTTATGGTATCTACCTGCTTATCACTTGCTGGAAAGTTCGAAGCACGGCAGAAATCATTAATTTTATATATGTTCTTTTGCTTTACTAACAAACAAACAAAAAAGGAAAATAGATTTTATATAATACTTCCCGGCATATAAGATGCGTTTTTTGTCTCGTGAAGCGAACGCTTTATCAGTTGTTTATTAACGTTACTGTGCTATGCACATAATATAAACAGCCAGCCACTGTGGAGGAGGTTAATATAGATTTGAATAGATAAGAACATTAGAATAACCCGATAGTGTGGAGGGCTATGACGATCAGGGAAAAAAAGGGGGTGGGGCTATTTTTATCTTTTCGATAATATGCCTGCAAAGATTGAGGTGCGTCTTATATGAAGGTGCGTCTTAGATGCCGGGAAATACGGTAGCATAAGTTCAATGTGCGATTACTCGAACATGTATAGCCATTTACCAGTGCAATTTCAACATAGAGGGGCGCTGGCCCATGCAAATATATAAAAAGGGGAGCTGGGGAAAGAAAGGTTACGAACCACTGTTTTAGAGTGATGTCTTAACCGTACACAAAATTATTTTGGGAACATCTCGAATTTCATTACTTCAGTTATGATAGTGTTAAAATGGTGATCAGAAAATGCGGTATTAGATAATTCGGCCTTAGAACATTCGGTTTGGAAAATTCTATTTTAAAAAACATGTAAGACCGAACCTTCTGGCATCAATTTGTCTTGGACCTAATTTCCTTATTTTTAGTAAAACAATACTAAAACGGTCTTTCATTAACTCCTACCCTTTTAAATTCAATGTTTTTACCATCAATATTTCCATGGTCGTCTTCCATCAATGTCTATCTTTTTAATCTCCCATTTAATCACCGCTACCCACAACACTGGTTTATTGCTGGGTTTACGTTATTCATGTGCTCTGACATTTATATATACCAATGTATCTATTTATGTATCCGCACTTCGTCCAGCCCTAAACGTTCATAGTAGAAACTTTAAATTTTTCACACACTCCCATCAATGAGCAGAAAAATGTTGTTGTTTTTTTAAATCTCAAATAGGTTTTTAGAGGGGAGTTCAATATGCAATGTAAGTGTATGCTAAATTGGTCACTAGTTTGTGCCCGCTTGTGTTTATTGTTGAAAATTCAGCCCTTTTGTAGTGATTACATTCCAACAAAACGAGAAGTAACTTATTCATTGATCACCCCTTTTACCAACTTTGTAATTGGTCGCACCTAATACAGCATATATGGATGACGGTGATTCATAATTTCTCTTGGAATGCTAGTTTTATTTAAAATATTATGTCCATAATCTTTGAGACCAAATTTTCCATGACCGAATTTTCCTAGCACCAGTTAAAATATATAGTTTTAGTTAATCAAAACCAGATTTTCTAAATCCAATTTCGGTTAATTCTATCCAGTTTGCTTTCTCTCTTTCTTCAGATGTAAGTATGTATACATTATCTTCTGGTAATCCAGATTATAGTCTTATCTCCATTTCAAAGTACGAAAGGGGAAAGAAAACACTCATTGTGCGATGCTATGCATAAATATTTATTCTTATCTTACATTTGATATTAATTCAGTTCAGGGGAAAGTCCCAGCTGGTCCATGTTATTCAGACCTTATATCGGATGACAGGGCAAAAAAGATTTATCCTTTTTTTGTGGTCTTTTTTCTTTATTTTATTTTAACCTTGATGTTTGGCTTTTCTGTTCTTTTTCTTTTCTCTTTTTGACTCTTTAATTCTATGCTTTTCCTCCCTCTGAGATGTTCAGCTCCAGGTGAGTAAATATTTTCTATAATGACTTCATCCGAAGTAACAGGCGAACACAGATGTCCAATTGTCGACCAATCGAAACTCGATTCAATCTCGAAAGATTCGCAAAATATTTTGACTGTAAATCAATCAATCGATTGTTAATCAATAGATCAGGAAATGGAGGGGGGTCGACGGAACACCTCTTGGGAACACTAGAATACTAATGGGTACGTAAGTTGAGAAACTGGGCCAGATCAGTGGGTGTGTGGCGTATGTGTGCGTCTCTATGTGTATGTGTGTGTCTGTATGTGTACGTGTGTGTCTGTCCATGCGTTTATGTTTCAGTGTATGTGACTAGGCATGTGTGTGTACGTATATCCATGCGTGTATGTTTCAGCACATGTGTGTGTGTGTGTTTGTCTGTCCATGCGTGTATTTGTCCGTTCACGTGTGAATGTATATGTGTGTCTGTCCATGAATGTATGTGTCTGCGCATGTGTGTGCGTGCGTGTCCAGGTGTGTAAGTGTCTTAGCATGAATGCATGTGTGTGTGTGTCTGTCCATGAGTGTATGTGTCTTAGCATGAATGCACGCACGTGTGTGTGTGCGTCTATGTGTCAGCGCATGCGTGTGTGTGTCTGTACATGCGTGTATGTGTCTGTACGTGTGTGTGTATGCACATGCGTTTATGTGTCTGCGTGTGTGTGTGTGGGGGGGTTGTGTGTCTGTTCATGTGTGTTTGTGTGCGTGTGCGTGTGCGTGTGCGTCTGCGCATGTGTGCATGTTTCGATCGGGCCTTATGTCAGCAAATGGTTATCAACATGTTCGGTTGAAGCAATATTTGCATTTATATGGGAACTTTATTCCAAACGTGAGATACTAATTAAGATTACCGCTTTCTTGTTGAAATGGTATTGACAATAGATGTTGTTGTCTTGGTAGTAGTAGTAGTAGTAGTAGTAGTAGTACCAACAGCAGTAGCAGCAATGGACATGGAACTTGAGATGAAGAGTACGTGGGATTCTTGCGATGGGTGATAAAGATTTTCGGATGATCGGAAAAAGGTTCCTTCAAAACCAATAGCGCATGCCGTTACACCGATTTAGACACATTCCATCGGAAACCTGGGGCAAATATTATTTAGTGCAAGTAAGTATATGAACAAACAAGGTGAAGTTAGTGACACCACTTCGGGTGCAGTCGCTTCTAAATCTATTTCACATATCGCAAATCTCGATGAACTATCGAAGTCTAGTCGAGACCGAGAAAACTTGTGATATGTGAAGCCCGGGCAGGGACGGTTGAAGCCGTAGCCAGCCTAAGGGCATTCAAGAAGAAGAAGAAGAAGAAGAAGAAGAAGAAGAAGAAGAAGAAGAAGAAGAAGAAGAAGTATATGAAACCTCTAAAGTAAAGCTTTCCAAACCTTTAGCATTGGCGACACCCTTTTTTAAAATATCTTTTTTCGTAACACATTACTAAATATATAATTCAAATGTTGCTTCCGGGGTAAAAGATATTATAATATGTGCAAGAATTGATCAGATTTGACTTAATTTCGTGTCACACCTATAGATTATCGGCGACGGACTAAATTGTCGCGACACACATTTTTTGCGTGGGTTGCAAATGACGCGAACACAAATAATATATCGCTCGATAATTTTCTAAGAGCGTCAAAAAACACTCGACCAGCTGGCGTGAACGGAAGGATAGACTCAGCAAAACAATTCCGTCTGGTTTTCTTTCATTGCTCCGCCTCCTCCCCATCTCCCTCCTCCTTTTCATCTTCCTCCTCCTCGTGAGGATCCCTTTGATGTGCTTGTTTCTTGATCTCTTCAAATTCCGGTCGTGACTGTCTACGATCTCTCCGCACTAATGCCCTTGGTAAAGGCATGATTCCATCTCTTCTCCCCACCCCTCGGCTATGGGTAAAACTGCAAGATCAGACTGGGCTCTCGTGATTTGGGAAGGAACCCAATCTAGGAGTGGGACAACTCTGATTCCAAACCATAGAGTGGAACCCCATTAATGCGGTTGGATGCCATCTTTGAGATCCTTCCGGCAGCTCCCGCAGCCAAGCTGGCGCCACACGTATTGTGCGCCGCTTTCCTTTGGACTACACCAGCGAGGCCGAGAGGGGGATTCTGTCGACTGGCATCCCAGGATCTCCGTACGCTTGGCCCAGGCTTGTGCCCTGAAGGGGGTCACTCTAGTGTCGTTACATTGTCTATAGAGGCGGAAGGGAGCCTTCTTCCTCTTGATCACATCAGATACAAGGGTTACGTTGCTCACGCGTACGTATATGCAATAAGCCATTTCCAAGTTTTGATTATCCAATGTTGGAGCTTGTAAAGTAGAAAGTAAAAAAAGCCTGGCTGCTGCAGGGTCAGACTGCACACCCCCTTCTATTCCAACTGAATATGATTACTGCAACCTTTGTATTATATATACAATAAATAAATACGTATATATATATAAGACATGTCAGTTTGGCTCTGTTGGTAAGAGAGCCGCCTAGCAATCACTTGGTTATGATTTCAAATCACGGATTTTATATATCGGTTTTAGTCCATGAGACAGGACCACCGGTACCATCTAGGGGGAATAATTCTTAGTGATTGTTGACACCCCTAGTGCTAGAAAATATGTGATAGCATCGCAGCAGAAGTGGTAGCTTTCTGTGTGCTATCATGCATTTTATAACACTACCCTAAAATAAACATTTGTGAAAAGTGGCCACTATAAAATACTCATATTCAATCTAATAGTATTTTGTCATCAGTGACTCCAATATTGGAATTTGTCAAGCACTTTTCATCAAATGTTGTTATACAATTCTACATTGAAAACTGTATCAATGGTGGCTCTCGCAGTATAGTGCCCAATTTCGTAGAGTTTAATTTTTAGAAAAATGTTTTTGTTGTTTATTGTGGAAAAGCCAATAAAACACTAGGACATGGATTTGTAGAGAATCTAATCAAGAACTCAAATAAATAATTACTTTTTATATACATTCCATATTAGCAGCAGAAAATGTTACCCCACACTCCAAAGGGTGAAAATTATAATTTGAAGAGATTTCTTGTGTTTTATCAATGTCATGATATTTTCCATATTGTCACTGAAAGATATACTCCTAGAATTACATCAGTAAGTGTATAATAACAGGTTTCTGAACAAAATCCCTGTAATATCTCAATTATACAGAGTTTTATGGATGTTATGAACAAACACCGCTAGTCCACAACTTTGACTACGTAGGCACTGAATGGTTATTTATGTGTGCTTGTGGAAATTATTTGAAGTAGAAAAGCGAAAATTCTAAGTTTAAATGTTATTTTCATTAAGACCTAACAAGTTGAAACGAAATGTTTTATTTTGGCTCGCAGATATTTTTACTTTTAATTCTGAAAATAAAAATGGCAACAGCCCGCATATATTTTTACTTTTAACTCTGCCAAAGAATGGCAACACCCCGCAGATCATTCTACTTGTAATTGTTTTAATTCTTCGAGGTCCGACCTCAAGAAAATTGGGACAGTTGGTGGGGAGGCTAGTGAGTTAAGAATGTCCTTTTCCCCTGTATAAATTATCAGAATTCACCATTTGATAACACCCAAAGCTAGTCTGTCGAGATAGGATACGGGGTGGAAATTATTTGAAAAATTATACTAAGTCAAGACTTAAAGTTCTAAGGGAAAGCTAATATCGATTTAATACTCAAACTACCTATTGGATAAACACCACGAAACCAAGAATACTACACTAACAAAATTCTTTAAAAAAAGGATTTGGAGGTGGCAGGATCTCTCTGCTACCCTGCACGTCCCCAGGTGGCGAATGGTGAAAGCTCCATAGATATATGGGGTACCGTATAAGACGGTGTGGACCATAGAGACTCACTGTAGATATATAGGGACCCACCGAATATACCGAATAAGGTGGCGCCAACCTGAATGCTTACCAGAATACTGGCAACGGGTGAGCCAAATTAGCCACCTTCCAAAATCCAATATGACAGCACAACCATACAAATATCATAGCATTCCTGTTGGTCCAACCGCATTGCTTCGTGTACCTGCAGGCAATGTGCCCTCGAATGCGAGCAGACACTGTCCAAGCAAGGCAAACTCTTGGACATTAAAACAAATTAAACAACATGAAGATCTACATTTACAATGTTCGTGGCATAGCTGACTAGACCAACTGCAAATGGAATTGGACAACATCGACTGGCACATCGTAGGTATAAGTGAAACCCACAGAAAAGGAGAAAACCTTCTAAAGCTTAGGGTAAGTAATCATCTATTATATTATAAAGGGAGAGAGGATAAAAAGTAAGTGTCGTAGGATTCTTAGTCAATAATAACATAGCAGGCAACGTTCTAAAATTTGACAGTATATCAGACAGAATAGCTTGCATAACAGTTAGATTAAGCAAAATATACACACTAAAGGTAATCCAGGTCTACGCGCCGACTTCGAAAAGCTCTGACCAAGAGATTGAAGAGTTGTATGACGACATCAGTAAGATAATGGACAGAGAGAAGACTAATTACACAATACGCATAGGAGACTTTAATGCTAAGGTAGGTCAAGGAAAGTTTGGCGAATCTAGTGTAGGAAAATACGAAATAGGCAAGAGAAATGAGAAAGGTGACATGCTAGTACATTTCTCAGAAAGATACGGTTTAAA
>VCCN01003880.1:31229495-31244536 GCA_006491835.1 Architeuthis dux
TAGAATGATTTCATCTGGACAAATGCTGCATTTACAGTCTTGGTCAATAGCGTGTAAACCTGAGGTTATCCTGTGTATTTCTAGTAGATCAGCACGGGTTCTTCTGTAGGATAGTGTCTCCAGATCAAACTCTGGCCAATATGATAGTATTCTTTATGCAGATATTTATTAAGCTTATTAAACTTGGGAATTACGTAACTGTTCCAGTCACAGGCATGACACTAAATATTTACAAAGAGTTAGTCAGGCACAAGGCCACAAGTGGAGAGCACCTAATGAGGATCGAGATACTCGAGGAGTCTGCGAAACTTATACTAGATACTTCTATACGGGGAGGAGCCGTATTTCTTCATGTACAGGGTGGGTGAAAAGAAACTCCCTATTGGAAATTGGTAATAACTTTATTATTTATTGGTCGATTGTAGTCAAACTAGCTTTATTTTGAACCATACAATGGTAGAATTTTCCTGCTGAATTCCACGTTGTCCACCAATTTCTGTAAGCGTTTTGGTATGACCTCGATAGACCTTTGCAGGAAGTACGGCGATATGTTGGCAATAACATGTCGAATGCGCTCCTACAGTTGATCCAGAGTTTGTGGTTTGGTGCTGTATACCTCCTCCTTCGCACAGCCCCACAGGAAGAAGTCACGAAAATAGAGCAATATTTACAAAAGTTACATATCATTTCTATTGGGAGTTAATTGTCAACGCACCCTGTATATCTGATTTGTACTTTCTTTGTCCGTAAGTTACATTCTTTTCCAAACAAAGCAGGAGGGAAAGTATGAGAAGCGTAGAGTTCCTACTAGGTATAGATTTGGCCTATTTACTACGAAACACAAGTACAGCTATACGGCGACTGACCGACTTACGTCCGATCGCAGATACGTCCCTATAAGAGCTTAAAATCCATTAACTGCGGATGCCGGGAATTTCAGCAATTGCTGTTCTATAGCTCAACTGCGAATGACAAAAATATCCGTCATTTTACTATTGTTAGCTTGCGAAAGAGAACACAGTGTATGCGTCATGTTTGCTTCAAGTTCTCCAGACAGGGAAGGCGAGAAGCGTGTGTACAATATAGAGCTTTATGTGAATATGTATGTGTCATGGTTTCTTATGTCGTACAGTGTGTATATTTCACTTCACCCTATAATGTTCGACTTACGCACAGGTCCAGTTGCGTCCATACTACCAAAACGTAACCCGGGCGCCAGTCAACGCATGGCTGTAATAGACTGACGTCGGTTCATCAGCGACTTGCCAGTTAATAAAAGAGGCTTCGTACAATAGGAAATCAAAAATCCACGCATATAAATGCAATATGTACCCATATATATATTTGTTTTAGTGTGTAACACTTTTCCTTTGTCACGCAGATACTACACTCTGATCCTATGCAAGCCCCGGGGGGGGGCACTTTGATTCTAGGAAGAGAGCACATATACTCTGATCCAAGGCAGCAGTGCCCATATGTAAAAATCCCGTAATTTTTGACGTGTATTATACTAGTATATTAATAGAATACAAAACTGATCATTAATGTACTTATATATTCTTTAGGAGGTGCGAGTGGCCGAGTGGTTAACGGCACGAAAATAGGATCGGTGAGCCGAGTTCAAACTCCGGCTGAGATAGTTGGCGTGCACTTTGCACTAATACTTTTAGGAAAAGCATGAATCCATCTCCTCCCTACTGCCAACACGCCATGGGCTATCGTGGCACGGCAAGGCCCATCAACCCCCACGTCTTGGGGAAAGCCTATGTTCAGCAATATGAAGTTTCTGATTAAGTCCTTGGCTTTACAACATTTAAAAACATCTGTCAAATTAAGTGAAACGTTGGCAAAATGACAAACTCGTCGAGTGTAGACAGGTGATATATGGGGATCAAGGACTTATTACTTGAATCGAGTCAGTGATCTCTTAACGGCAAGAAATCAACACAGATTGTGGAGGCCCTGAATTAATTATGAAAAATGTCACTTCATGCGGCTGAATCAATGTATCAATGGTCCTTTACCTCTGCCAACGAGGTTGAAGAAGGTATATGTATTCACTCGTGTCTGTCCTTCACTCTGTTTGTCCACTCAATATCTCCAAAAGTTCTCAATGAATTTCAATGACATTTTGTGGAAGTGTGGAACATGGACTAAGAAAGAATTGATTAAAATGTGGGGCAGATCTAGGAATATTTTTAACAACTCCCTATATATGAACTGATTTTCATTCAGTTTTTAGTGACAATGGGTTTGAAGAGGTGTGCGCTCTCTGAGTGCTTTATACTTGTTAAAGTGATGATTAATCTATGAAAAAATAAACTGTCTCTTACCCAAATGCATCTGTTTATCATGCAGAAAACTATTAGTTCGCCACCACCACGTTTCATGTTGTTTATTTTACTCGTTACTACTGTAGGGATACGCTTCGAAAGGTTATTAGGTAGTAAATCATGCGTAGGTTTCATTCGTTACTACTCTTCGAAAGGTTATTAGGTTTCATGTTGTTGATTTTACTCGTTATTACTGTGGGTATACTCTTCGAAAGCTTATTAGGTAGTAAAGCATGTATAGGTTCCATGTTTCTGGAACTTGCAGACTAGTGCCATCCATAGGGTTTACATTGTTTTTAAGCTGAAACAATAAGAGAACGTCGAAGACCTGATGAACGTTTTTGTCATCTGCTAAAACGATTAGCGCAAATAGTGAGACAGACTGATAATAGGTTTGAAACAAACCTTCGGGCAGATTGGAGGACATCTAATCAGAAGAAGTGAAACAAAGGCTCCTATAATTATATTTAAAATATTATTTTCGACTCTTGGAGAAAGAAGCCGCCTTAGCATAATCAACTTATTTCATTCCAAACATTTACCAAATTTGCAATTCCGATTTCCTCTCTCATCTACGTATATAATATGCCACGTGAGTGGCTACATTTTCTGTCTTTAGCATTTGTCAAACCAGATAATTATTAAATGACAATTAGAGAGTCTTTCTAATTAAATTTTTCTTTTTTTTTTGGCAAATGTTAAAAAAGATCCGGGTTAATTCTGGTTGAACAAGAAGATTCAGAGCAACATAATGTTTTTGGTATTTTATAAACACAATGCAATTGCAAAAATATATAAATGCCTCTGTAATTTATGGTGGCATGGGTAAAGGACTCTGCTATATTCCGTATACGTAAATAATTATTTCATCATGTTTTTTTTTAAAGATTAGACAGTTCGTTTTTATTTCTATTCTAATGAAAATATCTCCTCGTCGTGGAATAATGTTTACTCAGCTAGTCTCGGAGACCATACAAATTGAAATGAGTTCAATAGAATAATAGACGTAGAAAAACTGGGGAAATAAGACGATCGAAGGAGTCAACTCACAGTCCGGCGGTACTTTTTATCCCTGCCACTCCCTGTCATTCCCTGCCACTCCCTGTCATTCCCTGCCACTCCCTGTCACACGTTAGTGAAATATTTTCATGCAAAAACTATCTCTGCAACATATTCAAGAAATAGTTAGATTCAAAAACTATCTCTGCCACATCTTAATACTATTTGTTCCTAAACAAATAATCCAATCAGTAGGCCTATCATAGATATCAACACCAGAGAGTATCCACTAAGAAAAAACAGAAATTAGGTTTAAGGCTACACAAATTACCACCTGTGTGTTCTGGTGGATAAAAGCAAGAGTAAACAGTGTTGCAGATTTAGCGCGTTTTTGGCCACTTTCTGGCTATGTCCGATCATTTTAGTGTCTTTTTGGTAGTTTTTGGCTATTTTTTGGCTATTTTAAGAAATCTAGCGCTTTTTAGCAATCATACTAGCGCGAAAATATTTTTTGAGTTGGCAACTCTGCTAGTAAAGCTCAGCTGGTTCCCTGGAAGTCGAGAGTTCAGTTCCTGGGTCAGGTAGATTGGCGCATGGATGCGCAGATCGGAACCAACACACGCCCGTGGATCAAATAAAGGGTTACCGAATGCAGCAGAGGAAGCCAGGGGGCTACAGTGGCCGAAACGTTGCGATTGTGACAACACCTCGTTTCGGAAATTCAGGAAAAAAGAAGGTCGAAGCGGACAGCAACCGAATCATTGTAATAAAAACATCAAATAAGAGGAAACAGGTATGGAAGAATTAATGTATAATTGTAACACTACCTCTTCTGAGAAATTCAAACAGAAAGAAGGCCGAAGTGTACAGCGACCGAAATGTTGTGATAAAAATCAACAAAGGTGAGGGAAGTGGCTCGAAAGAATCAATGTATAATAGTAGCACTTTTGAGAGATTCTAACAAAAATTAGCATAGAGCGACATTGAAAAAAAGGTTTCAAAGAAGTCATGAAGTCACATTCAGATTTTATCGTAAGCCATTTTACTTGAATTGGGTCTACGTATTGGATATGGCTTAATTCAAGTTGGGAGGTGCGATTGGCGTTGTTGATAACGGCGCGGACAATAGTCCCCTTGGGAAAGGCATGAATCCATCTCTTCTCGCCCCAACTATGGGTAAAATAACAGGACAAATTGGGCTTTCTAGCCTTGGGAAGGCAACCAGTCTAGGAGAAGGACAACTATGATTCCTAACCAGGGAGTGGAGCCCCCTTAAGGCGGTTCGACGCCCTATTTGACGTCCCCTCGATAGCACCTGTAGCCAAGCTGATGCCAGACGTATCGCTCTCTGCTTTCCATCGAGAACATCAGCAAGGCCGAGTGGGGGATTCTGACGACTGGACATCCCAGGATCTCCATACGCCTCGCCCAGGCATGCGCCCTGGGGTGGGGGCATTCCATTGTCTGTAGAGGCAGAACCGGGGCCATTCAAGAACCAAGTGAATGAGGTAGTAGATGCCGCAGAGCAAAGGTTAGCCTACTATGATCTTAACCCATTTGTTGTTCCAATATCTCATTGGCGCAAAGTTTAGCAAAATAGAAATTGAAATGTAGATCTTAGTGATACAGAACCTCAAGGGTGAATCAACTGAAATAAACAGTTCAGGGGACCCAAAAAGTATAATCTATCCAAACTAAGATAAACCTAGTACGTATTTATATTTTTTTATCAACCTTTTAACCCTTTATGTGTCAAGTGACTATATATGATCACTTAGATTGTCTCTAAAGTTTTTTTACATTTTCCATTTCTGGTCACATTTTGGGCGAGGTACCGTATATGATCACTTTATCAGAGGGGGTGCTGCCCCCATAAACAAAGAACATTCAGAAAAGTGAAAATATCTAGCTTAACATACAAAAAGGTTGTTTTCATATATAAAACTTTTTTAGGGCTGCTCTCTATAAAGGGTTAAGGCCCGTTGTTGGATTTAGGCCTTCCCCAAATAAGACATGAGAGATGGTGAACCTAACCCTGTCACGCTGGTCCATGACCTATTAGCTGGTGGGAAGAGGTAGATTCATACCTTTTCCAAAGGCATTAGTGCGAAGTGAATGCAGACTGTCTCAGCCGCGGTTTGAACTCGTCTCGCCGTTTCCATAATCAGTGTCGTTGACCACTCGGCTTTCTCGAACATCCTACCTACCTAAGAAATATTTTGCATTGATTTACTCTAAAAGGTTGCATTTAAATATTGAGTTTTATTTATCTTTATATAATTTATTTGGTTTCTTATTAGCAATGGAAACCAAATATGCTTTGATTTCATAAATTCAATTAAGCATAGTTAATTTCAATTTTCTAAAAACGTTTTCGGGCAGCAAATTTTAAAACGAAACACTGCAAAGAGATTTAGCCTTCTGATGTTTTGGCACATGACCTCAACCGAGGGGAATTTATAATTTGATTAAATTAACCAGCGTTTTCGGTTTAGAAGCTTGTTTCTTTTAGATGCGTCCAAGCATCTCTATAAGACACTGTTAATAGTTAATATGTTAATAATCAATTGTCTCATCCATTTCATGTTGGATTGATATGAAACTTGGTCCAGACCTTCGGATGAACCACCCCATCCTTTTCCTCCTCCTGCTACTACTACCACAACTAGTAATAAAACGACAACTACTACTTCGTTTAGAATCCCTTTGAAATCGAAAATTCATTATTTTTATTGGGAAACTCAATCACCCCTCCTATTCTTGTGTTCCTTCTCTTTGAAAGCCAGCCTCTTCTCCTGCTCTGCTCCTCCTCCTCATTCGCGAATTTTTAGACTTTCAAGTTAGATTGCTTCGAAATCTAGGTCAGACCTTCGGGTCAATCGGGTGTATCATTCTCCTCCCCACCCCCTCTTTGGTTGATGGGGAAAGTCGACGTCAAAGGACGTGGGACCTGATAATTTAAAGGCCCAATTCTCTCTTTCTCTCCCCCCTCTTTCTCTCTCTCTCTCTCTCTCTGTTTCTTTATTTATTTCTGACCATTTCTCATTCACGCCTTTCTTTGTTTCTTTGTTTCTTTCAGACCTTTCTTCCTTTTAGGCTTATCCTTTTTTTCTTTCACGTCTTTCATTCATGTTTTTCTTTCTTTCAGGCCTTTCCTTCTTTTCTTTCACGCCTTTGTTTGTTTGTTTCTTTCTTTCAGAACTTTCCTTCCTTCTTTTCATTCCCGCCTTTCTTTCTTTCTTTTTTCAGAACATTCCTTCGTTTTCTTTCAAGCCTTTCATTCATTCATTCTTTCTTACTTTTAAAACGTTTGGCACACTATTATAAACTATTCTCTCTCTCTCTCTCTCTCTCTCTCTCTCTCTCTCTCTCTCTCTCTCTCTCGCTCTCGTTAATACCCCTGAAATATTTCATCGATATAATTGAATTTCTATGTATTTTAAGAAAACAAGAATAGTGCATTTCTTTCAAGACAGAAAAATACAAAAGTCAATGTGCTCATTATATAAGTATATTAACTTAGCATGAGTCGGTATCAGACCAGCTATACTGGGAGATCTGATGAGAATTAAACCCACTAACAACGGCTAGCAAGATTTCTGCGGTTTCCTCGGCGGCCAAGGAAAGTCGATGGTCTCAATCATCATCAAGTCGGGGTTGCCACTGGTCATGGGACTAGACATTCTGTTTTTTGTTAAATAGAGGTTCTTTATTAAGTAAGGACGTTTGAAAGTTATTCCTCTCCTATTCTTTTCTCGAACAATGACGCTTCACGGTGCCTTGGATTTTAACGTTGGCAATTCATTCCAATCTGTTGGGCACAAAACTATGGATAAGAAGAGAGCAATGCTGGAGACCCTCAAGATGCTCAAAACATATATGCCGTACTAGTTAGATCTCCGTTTCCGTGAATTGAACGAGTTTCTCCAGTTGCGACCTGTCAGGGGTAGGTACAACTTTGAAGAGCCAGCCTGCCAGCACTATCACTTATCATATGCCATAGATCCATTGTGGCATAAATTAGAAGTGGTTCTATTGGTCCAAAACCACCAACAAGGAGAGGACCGTCTTTCCGCTGATGTACTTAATCGGACCAGGGTGGTAAAGCAGATAGAAGGTGGCTACAATCTGTTGTAGAAAGAGTGAGGAAGAAAGGTGATCAGGATCTACCCGAAAATGTCTTATACATTACCTGTAGGAATGTTGGGGGTCAACGGAATAAATGAAAAAATAGAAAGAACCACGTATACCATTGGAGCAAAGCTGACAAGTTGAGCACAGAAGAAATGGACATGGACTTGCCCAGATGTAGACGAGGTGGAGCGTCAGTTACCCGTATGTGGGGCGTTAGCAAACAGGATGTGGCAAGCTTTTGGCTATAAAATGCCAGGCGGCGACAATTCGTCAGTCCGTTCTAGGCTTGCCAACCGAATCCACGTCGGAGTTGTACTTGGAGTCGTACTGTGAATTATATTGTAGCGGCTCGGATTTCGTGACAGTGGTGATAGCTTATTATTGTTAAATAATATTGTAACGAAATAGACCCAGATCAGGTTACCGGTGGCCAGTTGGAATCTGTGTCAAGCTGCCTACGTGACCAACTGGGGTATCCTGTTATCAAAAAAACCGTTGGGAATTTGAAAAGTGGGATGAGTTATGGCCATTAGGTATATAAAGGCTAAATCAAAAACAGTAAAGTTAGTGGGGGTCGGGAGACGTCCTTGCCTGACGGCCCAGCAGTAGCGGCCCTGAAAAGTGACCCACTCCTTTAAACAACGACATGCAACAGAATTTCCGTACCAGACCATCCCAGAAATTGACCTGCGTGGTACGGAAATAAAACTTCGTAAAATGTTAATATCCGTGGATTTTGTCGTCTTTTCTCTCCACACACGTGGGGGTGTTTTTTTTGTGTCCAAAAATAAATTTCCCTCCACAGAGAAATTTGGCTCCCGTCGGCAGACCGGACAGAGAGACAAAATCATCATCATCGTCGTCATCGCGGACAGAGAATCATCGCCGCCCGCAGCCTGCGGAGGCGATCCGGACAGAGAGACATCATCATCATCGCAGTCCGCAGCCGCGGAGGAAAAATGATCGTCTCTGCCTCTTTCTATCTCACCCTGAGATTCTCTAACTCTCTACATCTCTTTCCATCATGGCGATCAGAGAGGTCGAGGTTCGATCGGCCGTTATGCTACAATATCTAAGAAAATGTTTACATTTGCATTTGTTTTTTCTTAATTCCTTTTTTTGTTCTTCTCTGTTTATATTTTCATATACAAAAACAAAAGTCACTAATTGTTATATTTGCTAATTACTGGCTTTCCCTAAGATGTCCATTGCTAAAAGGCTCGTCACTAGTTGTGGGTTGCTAGTAATTGACGCAACTACATGGACAGATATGGACGTAAGGATGATGGACGCATCGTTGAACTTGCTTCTTGTTTATTCTAATTCTAATTTTCTAATTTAATCTTTAAAAGGTCATCATCTTACACTTTGCGTATAAAGATTTGTCATGCCTTTCAATGTCAAACAGATTGCTTATAAGAGCACTTTAGAGCAGTATTATTCGCAATGGAGATATGGGGGGGGCGAGAGGTTAAAAACTCGGAGAATGGACTCGGCGAACCGAGTTCAAATACTGGATGAACCAGTTTGTGTTCACTTCGGACTAATGCCCTTTGGAAAGGCATGGATCCATCTCTTCCCCTAGCTCTGGGTAAAATAACGCAGGTTGAAGTGAGTGACACCTCTAAGTCTATTTCACATATAGCAAATACGAGCCGAGACAAAGAAACTATGTGGAGCTCGAGTAAAGGCGGCTGAGGCCGTAGCCATCATAAAAGTATTTAAAATATATTCGCAGTTGGTGTCGCCTTTTCTTTAGTGCATTGTCATGTCTTGTGAAACTGAAATATCTAACTACAATTGAAGAAATGTCTGTCTTCTTGTATGTCTGTGTGTGTGTGCACAGCGATTACTAAAAAACTGGCGACTGTACCAAGTTGGGTTTCGCCAGATATATTAGTCAGCATACAAGGCAGTGTAGTGTCGAATTGTTTCGGTCAGCGGTTCTCGAGAAATCTAATAAAAATAAATAAAAAGTTAAAGATTATAAGTCTTTCTTGAATTTCTATGGATTATCCCCCCTTCAATCCCGCTCTTTCGAATTATCTAAATCTAGATATAAAATATCAAAACTGGCAACACTGAAGAGAAGTAACCGAAATACTTCGAAGCCGTGGTTTCGTAAGACGAATGGAAAATTATGTACATGACAAGTATGACAGGCTGCTCTACACAGAACAAGGTCCGACACCTTCCAGACATGCACCTTTGGAACGGGCACTGCAGTAGTATATGTTAATGATATAAATTCCAAAGATGAATGAACTAGTAACAGTTCAAGACTCCAAAAAAGTATAATTTAACCTAAAAGAAAAAATTACTTTCGGGGGTAATCTTCAAAAAACAAAGAAAGAGTTTTTTTTCAAGACATTATAAGGAGTAACTGTTTAAATTTTCAGCCCTGTAGCTCCATTGGTGCAGCCTGTACATGTGACATATACATACATGTTTGCTTAATAGATACAGTAAATGCGACGGATCAAACAATTACAGGGGCTACCGTGCCCCCACCACCCATGATTCTACATTTAGTGTACCAAAATGTTCCTTAGGATGTCCTCTTTCAGAAAAAAAGATGGGAAGAACTAGCTCATTTGCATAAAACAAAATGGCCGCCAGCACACACCAAAAAAACAGAATTTCATATCTCGTCTCCCATTTGAGATATCTGAGTACTTTAAAAGGCTAAATCATATAATAGGTATTTCAGGATTTTACAAGGAAGTGTCAAGTATACTTTTTTCTTGGGAACATCTTTTTTCTGAAAGAGGACATCCTAAGGAACATCATAAAAGTAAAATCATGGGGGGGGTGTGCTGGCCCCCGGACTATAAGATTTAAAGTTTTTCCACGTGTGGTGTATACTCCAGACCTGTCAGCTTCAGACTAAACAGTCAACCAAAACTGTTAACATCAACATAGGTTTCTTCAGTTTTTAAGTGGGTCCGGCTGTCTGTCTGGCTGGCTATCTATCTATCTACCTATCTGGTTTATTCCGTCTGAATACTGTAATTCAGAGGTTGTATACTGCCGATCAGTATACCAGGGTTTAACTTAGGGTTTGTATTACGTTTACCAAGTCTGACACTAAATGCCACTTCACTAGTTCGACACGCAGTCGATAGATTTACAAGCTTCACACCACAAAGGGAATACTGTTCGCTTTGCAAAGGAAGGACTTAACCCCCCCCCTCCAGTGTTTTACGCAATTCATTTATATTCGCGTAACTACGCGACCTTCCCAGGCTGGTCCAAACCAAGAGGTGATACCCAACACTATATATCTGTCGCACATACATGCAGCACCAATGGAGCTAGACGGCTGAAAATGTAAACATTTACTTATTATATCTTATTCATTTATAAACTTATTATTTACTTATTATATCTTAAAAAAAAACAGTTGTTTTGTTTATTTAACGCACCCTCCCCAACAAGAAAGGTTAGTAGTGGGGATCAATTCACAAAATAAGTTTAAGCTGAATTGGTCTCTTAAATTATGTCCGGCAGTGTACACGCTTGTTTTTGAAAATTCGGACTCGTTTAGTCATCACCGCCCAACAAAAGGCGAGCGAAGTAACTTATTTATTTAACCTATTTCCAATGTTTTAATTGATCACACCCAACACGGCATGCTGCCAAAAGACATTGGTCACGTGAAGGTCTCTATTCACTGACTAACCAGTCACTAATTTCGTTTTATAAAACATTCCATGTCTGGTCAGTGGTTCCAACAAGTTCAAGATATCGACAGATTCCTTAAAGAATTCATTGAATCAAAACTGCAATTGTTCTTTGATGGTAGCATCCACAATTTAGCTAAAAGATGGCGTAAGTTCAGAGAAAACCCGGAGAAAATACGTTAATGACTAAATAACGACGATAGGAATGTATATGAACTAGACTGAATACCCGCTCTAACGGGCGGTTGAACTTACTGTCAAAAAAAGAATTAGTAGACAGATAGATAGATGGAAATCAGATAGCGTTTAATTTAATTTGTTTTTAAAAAGTGATATTTTTGAATTGTAGACTGTTTTTACGATCTCAGAAAAAATGTTAAATGTACATACACACTGCTTAACAGAAAATAAAGAAAGTCAGTTTCTCTCTTACCCACAGCCCCTCCCTATTGAACGATGACAAAGTACCCACTGTTAGCGGTATAAAGCAGATACCCCCCTTACTCTCGTAATGAAGTCCCCACACGATTTGTGATAAAGAAGTTTTTCACCAGCAACCAGTGGATTCAGCTGAGAAAGCGAGCACAAAAATGTGTCAATTTTAGCATGAATGTACATTGTAAAAAACCAGAAAACAACAACATATGTTTGGAGGGGTGATTTTCAAATTTAACTTGCTAAAAACCTGCCATGGGGTCACATTGGTACACACAGAAAATTCCAACCAGTGGATTCAGCTGAGAAAGCGAGCACAAAAATGTGTCAATTTTAGCATGAATGTACATTATAAATCGCCCCCCCCAACATATTATTGTAGGGGTGATTTTCAAAAGCTAACATGCTAAAAACCTGCCATGGGGTCACATTGGTACACACAGAACATTCCATGGGGTTATGCTGTATGGTTTCTGCGGTAGACTGTCACATACGGATAGACAGACATTTGGTGAATTATAATACAATAAATGATTTTGTCAAGAGATATCTTGGAAACTTTTGCCACCATCTCGTATTTTCACCTGTCTGTAGTTAAAAATACTAGGTTTTATCGAACTGGATCCATACATCTGCATTTCGACCAGGAAATTGCTATTTTCCATTCGATATGTTTTAGTTTTCTCTTCAAAGATTAAAAAAGATGCAATAAAATCCCCTGAACGTCATTAATTTCCTGATTATACAATTTACTGTGCTTTAATAATTTCCTCAGAAGTCTTACCAAAAATTAAACTTAAAATGTCTCATTCATCGCCAAAATCGATATTTCTCTAAGTGGAGAAAAGTTTTCCCCGGTTTGAATGGATAAAACATTAAATGTTTTGTAATTAAACATCCCTCTTAAAGATGTCTGTGGAAATTAATGGAACCATTGAGTGCACAAGCGATGATTAAAAATATTTCAGCTGGAGATCTTATGTTAATGACTAGTTTAGGCATGCCGTCAACAAAAATGACGGAAGTATTTAAATAATGTTGCAATTGCAGTGGAGGTGCGGGGTTGCCGAGTGGATAACGGATCGGGACATGGACTTTTGGAGCCGGGTTCAAATTCCGGCTGAGACAGTTAGTATTCACTTTTCACTCAGTACGTTCGATTCTCACTAGGCCCCAGCTCATGCAGCCTTGTGCCAGACTAAGCTAAGCTTGGTAAATACTATTTAATATTGAGGACAATATACGCCTCTCTGTGTAGTAATGATTGGCAAGCTAGTCACATAGATGAATACTACTGTATTGAGTTCGATCCTCACTGGGTGCCACAGATATTACGGCCTCGTTTCAGACTAAGGTAAGCTTAGTAAATACCGATATTGCAGACAATAGACGCCTTTTCTAGCATGACTAACTCTTTCTTCTATAGAGAGTTTGATCCTCACTTGTTATTCCAAACATGTAGCCTTGTACCAGGCATAAGCTAAGCTTAGCAATTAACAATATTGCAGACAATAGATGCCTTTCTAAGTGCTAACGGTTAGCAAGCTATTCTGGTTAAGTATTTCCATTATAGGTGGTTCGATACTCACCGGGTGCCCACCACATGTGGTCTTTGCAATACTAAGTTAAGTAGACAAACTTAATTGAATAAGAAATACATTTTTAGATGATTTTTAGGAAAACTTTCTTACATTCTCAAATAATGCTATTTTCGTATTTCGTATTTTATGTTGTCTACTAGTATAGAAACAGGTCTTTTTAGTCACCCAGTAGAAACCTTCGCGTGACCAACGTCGTTTGGCAGCATGTCGTGTTGGGGATGATCAATTAAAAAATTGGAAAATCAATGAATAAGTTACTCTCGTTTTTAGTTGGATCACTAAAAGTAAGCGTGAACGCTGCCGGACACAAACTAGGGGAACAATTTAGCATTAACTTACATTGTAAACTGAACGTCCCTAAAAACTTATTTTGGGGAGGAATTTTCGAAAAACAAAAAGAAAACGCTCAGCATGCCGTGTTGGTGGTGATCAATTAAGGAATTTGAAAAGGTGGTGATCAATGAATAAATTACTTATCTCGCCCTTTGTTGGGCCGTGATCACTAAAAGAGTTGGAATTTTCTAACATTCTGCCGGACACAATCTAAGGGACCAATTTAGCACATTATAAATTGAAAAAAGAATGGGGGAGGGGGCGATTTTCAATAAACAATAAAACCGTTTTTTCTAGACGGAATAAGGAGTAAATGTTTTAATTTTCAGCCCTCTAGCTCTGTTCGTGTGCCCTGTATGCGTGACTCATACATACATAGCCAACCAGCAAGAATCATTTAAAAACTGAAGAAATCTATGTGGACAGTTTTGGTTGACGATTTAAAATAACTTGTAAGAATCCAATTACAAGTGTATACACGTTTCAATCCATTAACTGGTTTGGTTAAGGATAGGTTCTTGCCTTTCAACTTTTACCTATCTTATAATTCAGGGGTCGGCTAACTATGGCCCACGGGCCAAATCCTGCCCGCGGCCACATTTAATCCGGCCCCCGACTTCATTGAATATGTGACATTGTATACCTAAATTCTTTGTTACCGAACAATAAAATAGAGCAAAAGTCTCATTTTTGCAGTGGCCTCAAACGAATCAAGGATGTGTGGCTAAAAATGTTTTAACACTACGCATTCCTGCTGTTCTATTAATATACACACACTTTGAACCACGATTTACCGATATATTGTCCACAAAAAGAATTTCTTAGTTCTCATTGATTGATAATACATGGAAGTCTATGTAAGTATGTACTCCTATAATGAAAACATTAAACTAATTAAAAAAAACAAGCTGTTTCCATAGTGTGATCATTGCTTAATTTATTTGCCTTGGCCCTAAATACGTAAAACATTCTAATTCGGCCCTCTTCCCAAAACGTTACCCCTGTTACAGTTAATATAATTTTACACTATACATTCTCTAAGTAATAGCATATGTTAAGGGGTTGATGATTATTCCTTTTAAAAGTATGGCAGGACGTTGAAAACGTATTTCCATTTATTGTGATCATTAAGTTGCAGTACGATGCTACATACGTAGGTACATCAATAAGTAGCCTAATGATGAAAAAAGCATGTATTCTACGTAACAAATATTTATTTTTCAACATAATCTCATTCTTTCTCAATGCACTTTGACCCACCGCTTCTCCATTAATCACAAAGATTGAATATTATACAGTGAAGATTTCATATAGAAATTCAGCTACAATCAATGTCTCAGGCGATAGACTTATTCATCCACTCCAGTACTTACATAATGCTATTTGTATTCCTATGTTGTCTACGAGTATAGAGATAACTTGTAAGCATTAATAGAACAGGTTTGGTTAATCAATCAATAAAAACCGCCATGCTACCAATATCTTTTGGCAGCATATCGTGTTGGGAATAATCTATTAGAATT
>VCCN01003880.1:31280664-31292837 GCA_006491835.1 Architeuthis dux
ACTGATTCATATATTTTCAAGATCTGTTTTGTACTGATTCATTTATTTTCAAGATGTGTTTAGTACTGATTCATATATGTTCAAGATGTGTTTTGTACTGATTCATTTATTTTCAAGATCTGTTTTGTACTGATTCATATATTTTCAAGATCTGTTTTGTACTGATTCATATATTTTCATAGTATCTGATGTTAAAATGTGCTATTTAGTCAGCAGTTCCTCTATTTAAGCAATTTAGTATCTGGTGCAAGTTGCCTCTACATAATATTCGTTCCAACTTTAAGCCAGAATTCAGGTAATGTAATGTGTATTTGCGATAAGTCTTATTGATTTTCCAGTTTCTGTCTGCATTTATGAGAAGAGGAATTATTACTACGCATACATCTTTTTGGACAATTGTCCTCATTTTGGTTGTTCTTTTGTACACAACGTTTCGGCCGTTGTACCCTACGGCGTTCCTCAGGTGCGTGTCATGAACGGGTTTGGGGGCGGGGGGGCGGAATGTTGAGATGGCATTTTCCAAGAGGCCTGCATATGAAGTCAACAAGTTTTTAACAATACTGTGGGTTTGGAATAAACTTTCTATCTAGTCCTCCAAAAACAGGCATCATTAACAACATGGTCTAGTGCAAGACCCCACCCGGATATAAATGGTGGAATGAGAACATTCTGCCCCCGTGGATCGCAAGAGCTGTGGTCCATTCCATCCTTCATCCCTGAGGAACGTTGTGTTTAAAGATCAACTGAGATGAGGAGAATAGTCAGAAAAGATGTAGGTATAGTGATTATCAAGCTGCTTACTAAGAGATGAAGTATTTTCATTATTCTATACATTATTATTCGACTAATTTCTTAACTTCTATTGTTTTGAACACAAAGTTTCGGTCGATACTGTCGTAGAAGTGAAAAGGAGGAAATACTTAGTCAATTCTAAAGACCGAATAGACCGTACACCTGAGGTATGTCCGGTAACGAATAGCCTACCTAGGACAATAGTGCCTTAGTCCCCTTCAAAGTACTCCCCTCGAGACCTCATACACTTATCCCAACGTCCCTTCCATTTTTTTATACCGTCTGCACAGTCCTATTTCAGTGTTTTGCTTAATATCGTCCAGGTACTGAAATCTTTTTGGGAAAGGGCCGAAGTCGTGGGGAGCCAAATCTGGACTGTAGCGGGTGGTGGGGTGACAGATCTGGTTGACGTGATATTTTTCCCCAAAACACTGCACTATTCGTGAAGAATGGGCAGACCCGATCATTGTGAATGCAACGATCACGCCGTACACAAGCTCACCCAATGGCGTCTAACCACCGACTGAATAGCCCTACGGGAGATCATTATGCATGCGCAGTAAGATCCGATCTGATTTGTTGCCAAGTTACATCAAGGCCGCGCCACCGGTTCTCGAGATCTTCAAAGTGGCTGGATACTTTCCGAACAGACCTCGTATATCGGCCCAAGCATTGTGTTTAAAACAACTCAGATGAAAACAATAGTCCAAACAATGTTACCAATCAGAAAAAGAAAACTTGATTAAATTCATTAAAAAAGTAAAAATCTCTCCACGAGTTTTTGAAAAACAATTGAATTCCATGATTCCATTTTTGTTGTTCTTAACACAACGTTTCGTCTGTTAGGGGAGATCGGGGCTAGTTGGGCACAGGGGCAGGTTGAATCACTTGCTTTAATGTTTGTTTCCACAACTTGATGGTGCCACTGTTAGCCACATTTTGAGCCGAAACATTTTCGTCCATTTTCTACTAAGTTGGAGTCATATGTGTTATAATCACGAAAGCTTTTGCATGAAAAACGTTTTTTTCACCCTGATAAGTAACTTTTTTACTTTGCCAAACGAGTGCCTAGCTGTATTGTACGGTTGATGATAGCGTAGTCTATGTTTATGAGAAGTGGCAATTAACAGTATATTTACTACATTTCAAGCAGCTTCTGTCAGAAGTTTTTCTTGGAATAGAATGTAAACAAATTGTGTTTGTGGCTGGTTTGTACATTGTAAGCTGGATTATTTGATACGCAGTAATTGTATGCAATTGAGGCAGAGGAAAAACAAAAAGCCTGCGAGATAACAAAACAAACTTCAAGCAAGTCATTGGTATCGTCATTCTTTTCTTATTGTTGTTTCCCCCATCTTCCACCTTATTACAATGCATCATTGAGGTTCACTCACATATGATTCAACTTGTCCTACCAGGTGGTCATTATATTTCTAGCATCTTACTTTTTACTCAAATACATTCTTCTCTCTGGTTTAAAATTGTATATTTCCCAATCTCCAAACATATTAATCACATCTGTACCTACTAGCAAGAGAACTAACAGAGTGTACCAACTACTCCCACTGGTGGAGTAGGTTTGTACACTTTTTCCGAATGTTTAAACGATGATATAATAAACTTGACAAATGTTTCAGATTCAAACGACCCATCCAAAGGAAGTATCTTTTTCATAGTAACTTGTGGTCATATTTGCGTTTTAATGAATTAATTCCACAGGAATCTAACTGTAACAGCCATCTAAGTGAAAGATGTACCAACTAGGCCCGGTCTCCCCAAGATAGATAATTAAAATATAAAAAGAACGTACTGAATCATTTGATTAATTGATGTGCAACTTCAGTAATAGAAACAAAAGTTGCCTATTGTTAGATAAGTATTGTGGTGATTGCAATATAAGTTCATATTACTACTACAACCTCTGTCCAATTGCTTTTCTTCCCTGCTTTTCCTTATTACGCCATTTATATGACTCATGTGTGTCATTTAATCATATCATGTTACTGAATATTAGGGACCCGTCCGTTGATCACGCCAGCCATGACCCTCTTTGGTCACGCCACGTTCCTGAATATATTACATTATCTTTTTTTGATAGAATTATTAGTCTACTCTTCCTAGAGCTTTTGCAGGGAACTTTATGACTATAGGTGATATTGGAGACAGAATACTGAAGGCATATCAGACAAGGCTCGAACATTCTTGCTAAGAATAACGATTTATTCAGCTTGTCAGTGAGTTGGAAATAATTACTGAATGCACTGAGACAAGCAGTGACAAGAAAGTGTTAACGGATCGAATTGCTTTAACGTGTGGTTGGTTTTGAAATTGGTCTGAAGAGAAAGTATAGCACGTTTTATTCCCTACAAAGTTTGTCTCTTTGTATTACCTTCCAGTCCGTAGATGGGATTTAGCGCAATCGTCATCAGAGAACAGGGAACGTGTTTAGTCTCATAGTTATAGATCACTTTAAGCTGTGCACGTCTGCGCGCTCACGCACGTTTTGCAACGAGTGCATAAAGGAAATTAATGTGCTCACAAAAGATAACTTACCCACCAAAATGTAGTGATTAATAATTGTATTTATAATCAATGCACAAATTATTATTACACTTGAATTGATAGGTGTTATTGTTATTAAGTTAGGTCGTCGTTGCATCACATAAAAACGATAAGTACTCATTAAAGTGTTATGTAATTGAACAACAAACTGAACAAATTAGTTCAACATATAGAATAACATCTTAACTAAATACTTTACGTCGTAAAATGTAATCATACTTGTATTATATTAAAACATGTCAATACAGTTTTATTAGCCATGGGAGATAGGTTGTGCCAAAACTGTCTTGATACAATTACAAGTTTACGTTTGCATAAGCATTCAGTGCGCAATTCATTTGTCACAGGAAATGATTTGCACAACAGGATTGTTGCGCAAATTGACTACCAACAATTAGAGGGAACACTGTTGGTAATATTCCCGCTAGATATAACTCAAATGTTACAATAAGCTTAGCCTAGAGCAGTGCTTTTTAACCTATCTTGTTCCATGTACCACCTTAGCAGCTCGAAGGATTTGAGGTCCCCTTAGCATAAACAACGTAATTTAAGTATATATCATTGTGGCAAAAAGGACCACATCTCATACTTTTGCATATGTATAATTAGATTCTTGGCCTTCAGCCAAAAATTACCCTTACCAAAGTTTAGAGTTTTAAATCACCAAGAAAGAATTCGAACGACAAGAAAAAAAGATTTAATCAATTCCTAAAAAAATGTTCATGGTCTTTCTCTAACTTTATTACCTGTCCTAGATAAATGTATTCGTCAATCTCTTCTAGAGTTTCCCGCGCTATCTTTATGGCCTTTTGGGGGACTTTATCGTTGACGCATAACCACAGGTTGGAAAGCATTCGGCATGAATAGACATATTGAAGAGAACCTTGCCAATGTGCTTAAAGCGTAAAGTAGAGAATGGATGCATAATACCAGCTATGACTTACGGATGCGAAACATTAACAAAACGAACTGAGAACAAATTTAGAATCGCACAGAGAGCCATGAAAAGAGCAATGTTAGGGATAACTCTAAGAGATAGAAAAAGATCAATATGGATCAGAGGAAGGACTAGAATGAAAGATATACAAATAATTAAGTAACACGAATGGAGATGGGCTGGTCACCTAGCAAGAAGAGACCATACTATTGGTTCCCATTGGACAGTACACGCAGTAGGAAAAGACCAGACGCAATATGGTAGAATGAGATAGAAATAGGTAAGAGGTTAGCACAATCAAGATCTTCATGGAAGGCGATGGGAAAGGCCGTTGTCCAGCAGTAGTGCTGCTGCTGATGATGATGGTAATGATGATGGTAATGATGATGGTAATAAAACCATTTTAAATTTACACTATCACCTAATAGTCAAATTAGTAATTAATAGCACTGTATAATTAGTAATTTATCAGTTAAGCCTTAACACAACTCAGTTTTTTGCTCTTCACACCTAACTTCAAATTGTCCCCAATATATTCAGATTGCCCTCATATGGGGCGTGCGCCCCACCTTCAGAATCACTGGCCCAGGGAAAGAAAATGCTATGGAGAGCAAGTATCTTTGTGACATTTGCTTCCTTTTGTGAACTGAAGAAGTAATTTTAATGATAGTTTCCCCAATTAGTAAAATACTCCAGGTTCCTTATTGAACTGACAACTTCATCCGCAACAAAGACATACTTGTCTTCCTTGCTTGTCTTCCTCGTTTACTTCTATTTCTTTCTAAGAATGCTGGACAGATTGCGGGGGGTTCAGTACACTGATAAACTACCACTTTGGATATCATATTATTTCGTTTGCTAATTAATTGTTCCATCGTAAGAGGGTTATATCATTAAAACTCGAGAAGCTAGTAAGAGTCGACAAAACAACGTAAGGTATAACCGAAAAAGAAATACATTAATAAAGTATCTTTCGTAATAATTGATATCTATTTACTCCAGAGAACCAAAGAAAAGTAAAATGTGATGACAGCCAAGTTTTTCGTCTTGTTGTTCCTTGTTTTTGTTTGCAGCTTTGTCTTTTTGTTTTTGTTTTTGCTGTTGTTTGTGTTGTTGTGTTTTTCTTGTTGAAGACTGTCAAAAGTCTCCGTCTCTGGAAGTGTCACTACGACTGACTCATTAAAAAACCTGATATCCACAATGCAATAACGAAAGCGATAAAGAAAGAATGCAGTAAAGAGAAATGTTCTTGCTTGAAGGTAGCATTGTTGCATCCGCCAGATTGTCGGCTTATTAAGATTTCAGTCTACCGTTCTTGCTTGGTTTCTTTTTCTCATATTTTCTAAAATATCAGATACTGTTTGACAATCTATATTATAATGATCCGATGTATGTATGTCTGTTTGTATGTTTGTTACCGTAACACGGCGAAATAGGCACATATCAGCGAGATGTTTGCAAGCACAATACCGTTAAAATGCTCTAACTTGAAGAGTAAACTTAATAATAACAGTGTGGGTTCTGCGTTTGCGCTCATCCCGATAATCTATATTATAATGATCTGATTTCCCAAAGAAGTTAACCATATGTATTTTAAATGCTCATTATAGAGTAGTCTATAAAGTATATAATACACCACGAGCATGTTTATATTTGTGTCTGTAACATTTGTCAAAGGAGATAACTATCGAATGCTAATTATAGAGTAATCTTCCTTATTTATTTATTTTAATTTTATTTATTTTAATTTGTTGTTTTTATTTTTATTATTTTTACTATTTGGACGCGCTGGACCTGGCTGAGAGAGGGTTTTTCCCCCATTTTATCAGTTACAAAGTGACCGCTTATATCCACGAAATTGACTAACCAAAAGACAACAAGTAAATGAATAATGCCTAGCTGGTCCAGAGAAAAGGCGGATGCAATCTGACATAATAATTACGTACGATAAACATGTTCGATGCAATCTGATGCATTTATTGCAAAAAAACATTTTTTTCATTGGTGGTCTTAAACCTTTGAGAGGCACTGTACTTACGTTAGTCCCATTACAATAAGGAAGACACGTGTTATCTGCCCCTAGTTTTGGTTACATATAGTTACGTTAGATCCATTATAATAAGGAAGACACGAGTTTTGGTTACGTATACTTACGTCAGCACCATTATAATAAAGATGCTGTGAACATTGAGTTTCTCTTACTCTTGCTTTGAATAGGTGCGTACAGTATATCTTCTATTTATCAGTAGAAGATGATTGTATTCTTTAAAATTCTATATAGTGAAATAGAAGCCAATTTTAGATAGACCTCTTAAAATGTTTATCGGAAAACTGGAGCCGTTTCCTGAAATATCCAAATGGTTCTATTCATAATGTTTCCTGAAGAGCTTAAGTGTTTGAAAACCTGATGGTATTTAATATTCCATCACAATGTTTCCTTTTCATCATGGGATTTCCGTATCTTATTGACAATGGAATTATTGACAAGTTTAGCTGCGATTTTCCTTAAACACAGCCACTTCTATAATAATCAATATCTATAATAATAAAAGTCGATAATTTACTCAAAGCAGGTAAAATGTGTGGATTGTAAGTTTTAAAACAATATTGGAATTTCAAACTGATCATCAAACTCTAAAACATTTTCTGTGGAAATATAGAGGAAATGTTAGGTGTATTTGCTGAAAACAATTTATCTTTAAAAAGTAGTGTCAGAATAGAAATAAAACACTTTCAAATGTATAACTAAGGAAATAGTTATATGCTTAGCGTTTATATCTAATCAAAAAGACGCTGATACTTCAGATTGTGTGTTTGTTCACTTCTGCCCTTTGTTAGAGAAATTAAGACGAATGATTATATTGTCAACCTTTCTATCTAATAATGAAACGCCAATGCTTTTCTAGCCTTTGCCTTACTACCCGTTGTTACACAAGCTAAGAGGGCATTTTGGCTAAGTGTAGTATCTGTTCTTCGAAACGTGCAGCGTGCAGGCCAACCCCACATTAAAAAGACTTCGTCAAATTTGCCGCCGTCGGGAGGCGAATAAAGAAAGCGGCCTTTCAGGGATCCTTGTGGCATGCTCGGGTATCGTTCTGGGAGAGGTTGCGCAGGATATCTTGGCTGCGGCTGAGGCAGCGGCTAGGATCAAAGTGGCATATCTGTGCTTCGAAACCGCCATGTCACGGGAACATGGGATCCCCACCCCTCACCTTATCCCGGTCCTCGGGGCATTTGTCTCAGTGAACGGGATTTGGGATTCTCCCCACTTAGGTCTCTAGTCACGGGGACATGGGATCTCCACCCCTCTGCCCTAAGAATTCATGTCATAATTTGCTGCCGTGGGGAGGTGAATAAATAGAATCTTAGCCAACTGGTCGGGAGGTGATCACCATTAGCATGCTCAGGATTCGTCCTGGGATGCTTTTGGGATCACCACCCCTCCCTCCCTTTATCCCGGTCCTCGTGGCATTTGTCTCAGTGACAGAGATTTGGGATTCTCCCCCCCATCAAGTCTCTAGTCACGGGGACATGGGATCCCCTCCTCCCCCTTCCCCCTACTGAATTCGGCACTAAATGACCCACCAATGGTCGATGTGCCGTTAAACAAAACAAAACAAAACAAGCTAATAGTTATATTTTCAGTTTGTATATCTAATTGACAAGACAGCAATGTTTCAATTTGTTTTTATGTATGCCGTTCTACCTGTTGTTGGAGACACAAAGGTAAATAGTTATATGGTCTGCCTTTATATCTAATCGAAAATAAGCCAATGCTTCTAATTGTCTCTGTCTGTGTCCTTCTAAAGACACTAATACGAATGATTATATTGTCTGCCTTCGTATCTAAGAAGAAAAAAACTCCTATGCTTTAAATTGTTCAAATTGTTTATGTCTATGCCCTTCTAGCTGTTCCTAGAAGAACTAAGCCATATAGTTATATGGTCAGCTTTTATGTCTAATCGAAAAGATGCCAATGCACCCAAAGGTTTTTTGTCTATTACGGAAATGCACTACCTTAGAAATTGTGAAGATTGCTTCTTTTATTTGTTTACCTCTGCCAACAAAATTGGGGAAGTATATGAATTACCCCGGCCCATCCGTCTGTCATGATATCTCCAAAGGTTCTCAATGTATTTGGATGCAATTTTGTGGAATGGTGGGTTGTGGACTAAGGAATAAGTGATTGGACTTTGGACCGGATCGAGGGATAGATTTCCGATTGAGAGATATTTCTCCATTTATTTGTTCATGCATTTATGTATTCGCTCATGTCTGTTCATACGATATCGCCAAACATTCTCAATGAATTTCCTTGAAATTTTGTGGAAGGGTGGACAACGGGCTAAGAAAGAAGTGATTATATTTTGGGGGCGGATCCAGGAATATTATTTTGATTGAGAGATATTCTTATTATTCTGCATGAGGTTAAAAATGAACAGTGAATAAAAATGCTGAATTTAAATTTCAAGTGAGAAACTAAGTATTTGTACCTATTTCGAGAATTGCATTCTCTCCCTTGTTTTTAAATATTTTTTCCGATTTAGTTTTTAGTTAGTGTACGGCGTTAGTATGTTGGGTAGCGGTTGTTATTAAATAACATGCATACTTACAATTAGCAGATGCAGGGGTGCACCGAACATGATGAAGCAAAGACTGTGTTTATAACGTATATATGTTTATTTTCATCGCACGTCCCATTGAAGTGAAATACAGACACAACACAGTAGTTTCAAAAATACAACACAGTTTACAATCCGTCACCTGAGGAGAGAGTGGGAGAAAGGCTAAGAAAACCTATGCATATTTGGTCGTGCCTAATTAGCTTCACACGCGTTCAAGGCACACGCACGTCGCTAATCCTCTCTGACTGACTATTCTCAGAATGATGGTTCTATTTATGCGTGTTGTCTACATATCTGGCTTGTTTCTCTTTTTCGCTCCTCATTATTTCTTTCTTTATTCTTCACTTCCATTAATTTTACTTATCTATCAAAACCATCTGTTTTTGATCGGAGAGTCGTTAATGTGTTCTCGCGGCATGGGTCCGAGTCCCTAATGCGTTTTCGTAAAATTCCTAGACTGACAAAACTGGCAACCCTTTTCCCTCTGCGGGCCGGATCGCATATCGATCAGTGGACGGTGGGTCAAGTGAATGCCATAAAAAAGCTTGAAATATCGGAATTGTCCATTTTCTTACATGAATCAATAAATAACGCTCGCTAGAGAATCAGTTGTGCTTACCCAATGATGACAATTAGTAATCAAAGAACACAATTTTGTCGCAATTTATTTCAATCAAGGCGTCTTTGGAATCTATTAAGAAGACACAAAGAATCTTTGAAAGCATATTATCTCAATATTTACTAGCGGGCCGGTCAATATCCCGTATCTGGCCAGCGGGCCGTATGTTGCCGACTCCTGTTATACAGCTTCAAAATTGACAGAATTTGAACAAAAGATTTTAAAATACGAAAAGGATTGAACATTGAAAAGTTATGTACAAAACTCAGAAATATTTGGTCCGAATTCTGTCAATGTTTGAAGGTGTATAAAGATGTTAAAATAAACTTTTGGAAATGTATCGGGTACTTTTAGCACCCGCTGTAACTTCTCTGTTATCCACCCTTTTCAAATGATGCTGCTTTTTATTCATCCATCAATTAAACGATTAACGTTTATTCTGTAGATATTTCTCTTCCATTCTATTAGAATTGCTGATTCCTTTCACCTTGACTTAAAAGATTGCTTTGTCCTTCAAGCCGGTCACCAACCAAGACCAGACGGGAAATAACCAAGAACGAAAGACTTTCGTGAGAGATTTCTATAATGTCTGGGTTAATGTCATTTTCAGGATAATTCATCTACCATTGACCATGCCAATTTCTCTTTGCTTATTCTTTAATATACACAAAGAACTCAATTTAGTAGCAATCTATATCAATCAAGGCGTCTTTAAAACATAAACAGTAAGCATATTATCTCAATATATACGGGCCGGTCAATATCCCTTGGCGGGCCGCATCTGGCCCACGGGCCGTAGGTTGTCGACCCCTGCTTTATACAATGGAATGAAGAGGGTTATAAGGTTTTCGGACTTTACCCACCATAAATAAGATGATTAATGGAGTCGGCTGTGCCAACATAAATGGAAGGATGGAGTATACGTAAGATTGAACTCTAATACATCCATCAAATGGTTCATATATTTTCAAAGAACCCTCTGCCAATACCAGCTTATTTTATAGGTTTTTTCCTTTTCTTTACCAAGGGTGAACTGCGTATGTGAAAAATATTTATCATATATTTGATCATGTTGCTTCACCATTTTCTATTCGATAAGAACATTTGGTGCGAACTGCTGACTGGACTCGTTGGTAACGCCGATCAAATCCGCTGCGTAAGAAAAAAAAGTCTAAAGGCACTAAGACAAATTTCGGAATACAGTACCTCTCATGAGTAGTTGAACAAGCAGAGATTGTGCATGTATGGCTTGGTTTTAAAGATTAAAAACATGAACTTTACGCAAGGAGAACCGAATTGTATGGTCATCAACGAAACAAGGTATGCATTTTGGTATATTTGTATGGTTCTTAATCCTAAATTTCAGGAAAGATTTCGAAAAAAAAGAATTGAATTGTTAAATGAATTCAATTTTAAATTTAAATAAATCTTTCTATCCTGCAAAAAGATTTTTAAGAATCAATCGGCAAGGAGATTGAAATGGCTAACTAACATTGTTATTAGGAAGAGTTGTCAAACTAGTTAGTAATAGCTTTAAACTAGTATATATAAAAAGAAAGATGCAACTTTGTCGCAGGTTGGGGTCAGCCATTGGAAACAAATATTTAACCAAACTCCACCAAAACAAAAAATATAATCAAAGTGTGTTCAGATGTTTTAACAAAGGCCCCAGGAAAGTCTAAAAGACTTGCAGACCAATACATATATGGAAAGTATTCAAGTATGAGAAAGAAACACAGAGTGTGTGTTTGTTCAAATACTTATGAGCAGTATTGTATATATATACTGGAACATTCTTCCCAGAAGATTGATTTTTCTCTCGTATTTCCTGTGCCCTGCAGATACAGTGACGATAACATTACACAATGTATCTTTTTTGAATTAATATTCGAGGCAAGCTGTGTGGTTTGATCAGCTGGCATTTGGTGATAGATCAATTAAAATAGTAATTATTGACAAGGGATGAAATTGTTATCTCTATATCAACATCAGATGCTGACTGGCAAAAGAGAAGAAAAGACATCATCATCATTTTAAAGTTCGTTGTTTGACGTAGAGCTTCCCCAAGATCTACCATTTTTTTACACAGTGTCAATACCTTCTGAACTTGTCTAAATCATCAAGCCATCTTATTCTTTGCCGGAAACAATTTCATATATCATCTCGGGGGATCGACTTTGTGGGTGTTGATGTCCGGCTGTTGTCAGACATTCTTGAAACATAGCCTGCCCATTGCCATTTGAGCTTTCTAATGGTTTTTAGTTTGCTTTGATATATTTTGCTGTCTTGTGATTTCTCCATGTGATGTTTAGCATGATTTTCTCATATGTACGTTGCCTGGTTCTTGGTTTGAGAGCCAATCTCTTGGTTATGTTCCATGTTTCAGCTCCTAGGTGACTAGCGGGAGGAAGAAACTATGTTGTATTCTCTTTCTTTCTTAGTGATCAGCCTGTTGAAAACATCCTCTTAAAATATCGTTTTCTCTTGTTTATCTTTCGATTATTGTCTTCCCGGGAGAATGAAAGTCACGACTCGTGATTCATCCGGGGCACAAGGTACTGACAACTCGGACAGTTCTATTTGGCGTCTGTCATGTGTCTGATTGATTGATTGTTTTGTTTAACGACACATCGACCCT
>VCCN01003880.1:31308550-31322767 GCA_006491835.1 Architeuthis dux
AAACGAATTTTAGGCCAATAATTGCAAAATGCGTTGTTCAATCATGAAGTTTTTACCCTACTGCCAGAATTTACTGTGTCACTAAACAGGGTGTCCCTAAAGTCTGGACACATAGGCAAAATGCATATTTTCAATAACAAAATTTGAACAACATTTTATTTAATTGAAATATTAATAAATAACATCTTCAAAGTTCAATGCGCTTTGCGAGATTCACATGAACCCGATGCATTAACTCCACATTTCCGTCAATTTGAGCACATTCATTTATGATGCATCTGGTGTCTCGTATCTTTAATCTTGATTGAGTACACATTCTCCTTTAGCATACCCCAGAAAAAGGAAGTCAAGGGGGCTAAGGTCTGGTGAACGAGGAAACCATTCCACAAAATATATAGTTAGTTATAAAGAGTCATATCTCCTATGTGTCCAGACTTTAGGGACACCCTGTATAATTAACCATGAGAGTAAACAAAAGCGTTGATGTATTATCTTACTCATGGTATCACGAGTTACATAAATGACTAATATGTTAATAAGATACAGTCATATGATTTACATCCGATCGCAGCAGTTTGCATAAAAGCTTAAAACCCATTAACTACAGATGACGGAGATATCAGTCATTGCAGTTATATGGTTCAATAGTCCAAGAGCTTTAGCATACATACTATGGTCAACTTTAAAATTAAATTAAACAAGATGTTTTTTGCAGGACAGTTGCAACATTACACCACAAACATAATACTAAAAATCCACTGGAGTTTCCCGAGAAATCCAATATGGCGTTCAAGATGGCTTCCGTATTTAGATAAAATATTGAAATCGTCATAGAATTTCAACCAAACCTGATATGAATGTAGTTTGTGGGTCTATTTCTCTGTTTTACGTGTTGGAAAGTTCATTAAAACCCACTCTGATGTGGTATTTTTGCAGTATAGGGTCACAAATTCAATATGAATCCCAGGATCGCTGCCGTATCTGGGCAAGATAGTGAGGAAAGCCATATCTTTGCAACCAGAACAGATAGAGAGTTGATTCTGAAGTAAATTCCTACGTTTCAATGGTTGGCCAATCGATTCCAACACATTATATTGGGGCCATATTCGTTATTAGTCTCCAAAACCAAATACAGCTCCCAAAATGGCCATCAGTATTAACCATACTTTTTAGAATTTCAGTCTGAAAAAGATACCATGATGATTTTGATATACACATAGAAAAATAGGCAATTTGATAAAATGCCTTATATTAGGGTGTAAGAAGCATTCCACCGTGAAAACATGAAAAATCTTCATCAGTAACACTTGGGTAAATATTCTGGCATGTCTGACCATTACAATGGTTACACATCGAGGAACAACGTACCCCAGCTTTTCGGAAAATTCAAGCCACAACCAATCAAATTCAGAAGGCTGTCAGGAACAACCCAATCTAACAAACCCTTTACTGAGATTTGATGAAGACTCAACTATCATTGTAGCCTTTATATATAGTGGTTGGTCAAACGTGACAAGACAGCATCAAAGATAATGCTTCTCAGAAAGTGGCTGTACGAAAGGGGAAATTGTGCTGAGATTTGATGGGTCTAGTTTTTAAAAAAAGGAAGGATAACTATCCTGTTTTTCCCATGATCCCGTGAATTCTACATTTTTAAAATTCTGTTGAACGTTTCAAAACTTATTGTGCAACTGATCCAGATGGCGTGACACATGCTATACCAGCCATAGTGTGAAAGCTGTTGTGACCAGTTAGTGTATCCACATTGAAATCAGCAGCATCTGTGTGAAAGCACTTACTTCATAAGATGGTTCTCTTTATCCAAAAAAGAATTGTTTAATCGTTGTATTTCTTTATAACTGTCAGAGAGTTACAAACTACTGAGTATATCTATGGGCTCACCGGATGCATACTTCCTATGGACATATTTGCCGATGGGAAATACATTTGGAGACATGGATGCTCTTGGTTGGTATGCTGATGTAATACTATGTGCAACTGCTGTTATTTTCCGATCAGTACATAAAGGAGCTTCGGCTGATCTTTTGATAGCACTTTGCAATAGACTCAGCAATGATTCTGGAACCATTGCATTGCTCTCACTGAGATGAGTAATATTTGGGTATTCTGATCAGTTATAAACATCTCGAATAATAGAAGCAGCCATTTCAATAATGGAGGATTTTTCATTACGTGTTTGATCTGATTCCCATTTCTGATTGAAAACATTGTGATTAGTATCACCAAAACTAAATACAAATTCTTTCCCTTGCTTTCCAGTTAAAATAAGATTGCCTCAAAAGTGGTCTTTTAGTTCGTTTTTAAGATGTTGAAAACCATAACCCTCTTCTCCTGAAAGAGAGTCATTGTGCAGAGAAATGATTTATTGTGATGAATACTGACATTCTCTGTTATTTTCCAGATACTGACACAATTGTTCAAATGCTCTGGCTTTGTGTAAATCAATTTACCAGGTATTATTAGACTTTGTGGCATTCAAACGATTCTTTCAAGGTTGGAGTCTAGGTAAAGCAACTGGGCACACTTAGGATGTCCCTTCTTCTGCCACTAAATCATGAGCCACCTGGATTCTCAGATTTACTTCCATGTCCCGCTTATAATTTCTTTCGTCTGCTTTTTTATAACATTATGGTTTTTGAACAAAATTAGGAATTTTCTTTGGTGTTGAATGGAGATGTAACTGATCACAATGTGCTTCCCTTGGAGGTAGAGCAACTCTCTTCTCTTTTCCTCTTGGGAATCTCTTTACTTGACTTCCGGGTATAATATAACACCTATAAGACAGATCCTCTTATTGATATCCAAGTTGATAAGGACACATCGACACCACAGGGGATACAAAGATCGGTTGCAATTCTAGTTTTATCCCATGGGACAAACTCTAGAATATGACAAGCTTATGATTAATGACATTTCAACTTAAAATAGGTTAAATAATAAATGACAAAAAGCAGGAATATGGGCAACTTTTAGCAAGGACGACAATATATTATGGGACAGGCCGAGGATTTATGCTTTTACCACCTGAACCATTAATACGCACTAGTGCTGTATGGGATACAACAAGATTCAGCTATGGTAGGCCACACCTTGCCCATTCATCTTGCATCACTTAGGTCCCGTGCGATCTGTACACCCTTCGGGTGTCTTCAGCCCCGTAACTCTTGGCTCACCTCTACCCACATTTTCACATCCTGTCAAATTCTGGTACGGTTGTCTTACAGAATTTAGGGCGCATAAGACAACATTTGGAATACTACCTCAACAGAAAACAATTGGAGCTAATGCAAAACCCCATGCCAGGTTTCACAGCAGTGATGTCATCGGTGTGCCCTTATTGCGCTAGAACATACACTCCTTTGTATATCATATTGTGAGAACATCTCCTAGATTATCAGTCTGAATTCAATATACTTTGATTTGAATTGCAAAACACTTTAATTTCAGTTAATTTCCTGGAACATACCCTACAAGCTTGGTTGCTGCAGTCACGGTGCTCCAATCTATCGCGCGCACTACGGTTATCAAATCTCAAACATTTTGGTAAATATCTCAAAATAGCACCACTACGATTTTAGGGGATGTTTAGTATGTTATTCTATGAACTAACAACTATCATTGACGAAAGAATCAGCTTGTTAGGATTAATATTAAAGCTGACTATAGTATTTATGATAAAGTTATTGAACTACCACATACGGCAAACATCTTAGGAGCCATGTTGAATTTGCAAGGATATCACATCAGGGTGAGTTTCAATCAATTTTCCAACCTATAAAACATAGAAATAGACCACCCAAACCATATTTGAATTCGATATTATGGTTGTAATTTCATGACTATTTCGATATTTTGTCTAAATACGGCGGCCATCCTGAACGCCATATTGGATTTCTCGGTAGGTTCCATTGGGATTCCAGGGGCTTTTTAGTATAGTGTTTCTGGTGTCATGTTGCAACTATCCTGCAAAGATCAGCTTGTTTAAATTAAATGTTAATGTTTTGACCTAATGCTCCTGGACTACAACTGCTAATGACGAAAATGTCCGTCATGTAATTGTTAGCTTGCTAAAGAGGACGCATTGGATACGTCATCTTTGTTTCAGGTTCTCCAAACAAAAAGAAAAGCGAGGAGGAGAAGGTAAAAGAGCTAACACCTTGCTGGGTTGAGCTAATGACTAAGTTAAAGTAACGTAATGGATGACATTGGGTCCTTTCTCTTCTGAAAGGCAAGAAAGACGTATTTACAATATATAATAAATAAATGTAGGTAGATATGTATCTGCCATGGTATCTTATGTTCTGCAGTGCGTATATTTCACTTCACCCTATAAAGATTTACTTACGCCCAGATCAAGTTGCGTCCATCCTACCAGAACGTAACCGGGACTGTAATCAGAAGAAATCTACTAAACTAAGAGACACTTAACGAGACAGAATGCTATAATATTGGTTTTCTCTTCAAAATGAAAAACGAGACGGTTTCATAGAAAGTCAATATTGTCTGCATGTGATTGTGAAACCAAAGCTAGACAGACATTAAACAAATCAATAGTTTATGATCAAGAGATTTCAAATCAGAAAGACAAGAACTCGAGTGCCTGACAGTATTTCAATCCACAAAACAAAAAAAGGGGGGAAAAAACAAAGAATTCCCTCACCTCATAGCCTCAGGTTCTTTGCCTACGTCCACTCAAAGAAAGTGGGTCGTATAAATAATGGTTTCTATTCGTTTTTTTTATCGTTACAGTAGAACACTCTGAGAGTAAAACAATGCTCCGTTTAACTCTTGAAATTTCAAATGTTCACGTGTTCTGTCTATTAGATATCTCTAGAATTGCTTGCGCGGCCTGGTTGTAACTTGGTAACCAATCGAAGGAGACCGTACCGCACATGCGTGGACAGATTATATATAATAGCTATATTCAGCAAAAGATTAATCATGACGCCATTTTCGATGGCAGTAACAAAATTTCTTTTAGTTTAAAATTATGTAATTAAAATTCTACCAAAAATAAAGTTCTTGTCAAATGCGAATAATTTGAGGGAAAATACTTAATTTTATGATCGGTCAACTAAACTGCACTAAAAATGTGCTAAATTTTGCATTAAAAAAATGAAAAATAAATATTTAATACTATCAATCAGCACGTTTCAAAAGTAGTGATCGATGTTTATAATCGGGTGATGGCAGATAGGCTAATTTCTGACACAATTTACAAAGTTTAAAATGCACCACAGCTGTGCCATGCAAAACCGATCAGGCCTTGGAAATTGGAATCTTATAGTCAATAAAGGATAATGGTGTAGTACAATTGTTTTATGTAACCCCAACTTAATGTTCCCATACGACTGTATTATTATTCACTGGATCTCGCCCCATTGCTTCGCCCCATTGCTTCGCCCCTCTGTCAGATCATGTGTCTACATCAACGATCACGGGCATCATCTGACATCTGGATCATACAGTGGGTTGTACTTGCTTACACTGCAAATGGCAGCGAGTGCATCACCTCCTCCATGGGTGGAATGTCTATCGTTTAATAGGGTTGCCTCTAAGATATATTCAAAATATATCCTTTTGCACCCCCCCATCCACCCCTGGAAAAATGCCCCCCCACCCCCGAACTGAAAATATATGCTCATCCCCTCCCACACCCACACACACTCTGGAAACGTGGCAGCGGACGCCTGTGTTTGTAGCCTCACATACTTTGAAATAGCGATCAATTTACATAAACAAAAATGAAAATATATGAAAAATACACCCAGTAAATATTTTTTTCAACATTTTAGCCATATTTAATTATTCATCCTTATTATAATATGTGTATATAGGTTTCAATCGAAGCACGATATAGAAAGAATAAAAAAATATACTTTTCAAAAATATCGGATTAATTGAAATAATCGATACACAATTATGAAAAGTCTTTTTTTTAAATATTGAATTAAAAAAAGAATTAAGTGTGCTAGTTTGTCCTCAATTAAGCGCTCTCAATATTATAGTCGTCTCATTAGCGATTCAAAAAAAACAATCAAAATACTTTATTTAAAATTGCTTCGCAGGTTTTTAGACAAAAACGGGTCCTCTGTTATCTTACCACAGTATGAGCGAGAAATCCATATTCTTGCCGACCATTTCAATAATTGTTATGTGGGAAAGATTGCTGAGTTAAGAGACCAGATTCCATCCATTTGTTCTTCAGAAGTTACTGACAATTTTACTGGTGCTGTACTCGAGGGGTTTCCTCGCACTACCGTCGAGGAACTTCAGAGCATTGTTGCCAATTTAGCGCGTGTCTTCTTTTGGCAGTGCAAAAAGCGCTAAATTAGCGCGTTTTCGCTTAAAACATTTTGGACGTCTTTGGCCATTTTCTGGCTATTTAAAAAACTTTAGCGCCTTTTTAGCGCTTTTTGGCAGTCAAACTAGCGCGAAAATATTTTTTGAGTTGGCAACACTGATTCATTATAAAACAGAGTACAATCAAAACTGCCTTCAGTGATGTACTCCCTAAAGAATTAACGAAAAAGACTATTGATATTCTTATTCTCCACTTATGTAAGTTAGTGAATCTTTCCTTAGACACTGGCTCCATAGAAGCAGTTAATGTCCCACTTAAACAAAAGCGTCCTGGACCCTGAAGTACTAAAAGAATACAGACTAGTTTCAGATATAGTTCTAATTAGCAGGCTCATTGAGACGGTGGTATTGGTGAGACTGGTCGCCCACGAACGAGCTAATGGATTGCAGTGTCATCATCAGCATGGATATAAAAGGTTTCATAGTACCGAAACTTTGCTATTAAGGGTTGTCAATGATGTACTCGTGGGTTTTGAAAGTAATGGTGTAACTATTTTATTGCTTTTGGATCTAAGTGCTGCTTTTGACTGCGGACATGTGACATAGTAAGCTTCTATCCACGTTGGATACAGAATTTGGCATTAGGGGCCAGCATTGAAGTGGTTTCAGTCTCTTCTTATTGGTAAAAAAACAACGTGTTCGAATTAACAATTCACTATCTGATTATGAAAATGTTTTGTCTTGGGGTTCCCCAGGGCTCAGTTTTCGGTCCTGTTCTATTTAATATTTACATTAGATCTATATATAAAGTAATAGGACTTGCAGGTTTCTCCACTGGTGGATATCCCGACGACAGCAATGCCAGACATACCTTCGTGCTTAGTTTTCAACATAATGTTATTAAAAAACAGGTACCTTCCCTTAAGGATCAGATCACTAAATAAATGAATGCCTTCTTTCTTAAGACCAATCCCGATAGAACAGAGATCATACTATCTATTACAGGTGCTAAAAATGTTAATGCGTTTTTCTGATTGGGTAAAACATATTGGGACCTATCTTGATAAATCTCTAAACTTAGAAATGCATGTTAATAATGTAGTCTCCCACTTAATAATGTAGTCTCCCACTGTTATAAATTAATTAGTATTATAAACTTACTTTCCTACAATGGAACTGAGCAGCTGGTTCACCCTATTATTACCAGACTACTGTAATTCACTTTTCCTAGGCTTGAATAAATCACAAATTAACAAACACAAAAAGTTCAAAATGCTGCTGCTCGGTTAGTTTTGAAACGTAGGAAATGTGAGTCAATTAGGACCGGCATTATCGGCCTACATTGGCTTAGGATAGAAGAAAGAGTCGCGTTCAAAATTCTAATTACAATATTCAAATATCTGCCTGATGATATGTGCCCTTATGAGCTCCGAGCTCTTATTAGCATCCGATATTTAGATGGTTTGATTTTAGAACTTGTCTTTATGAATATGACTCATGGGCGCACGAGTTTCAGCTATATAGCACACAGACCTTGGAATCAATTACCCTATCATATCCGGAACATACATACTTTAGCAGGCTTTAAATACAAAATAAAAAGATTTCTTGTTTTGAGACTTTCATAATTATATGAACTCAGTAAATAAATACATTTGGCAACTGTGGCTCCTGCCCTGTGATTTGTAAAAATCTTTATTGACAAGTTGAACTTTCTTCTTAGTCTTTTTTAATAGGCCTTATATTTTTACTGCAATTGATTTCACATGTTTCCAAGCGCTTTTGTCCATTGGGGGCGTAAGTATTGGGGTTCCAGAGAAAGGGCGCTTTCTCTAAATGCTGCTGCTGCATTTTCTTTTTCAGAGCAAAAGCCAAAATTATAATTAATCGGATAAAACTAAAAGTTGCCAAAAAAAAAAATATTTTACTTAATTTTCCTGTTTTTTAAATCCCAAATTAAGAGTTCCGTTCCAGAAGTTCCATAATTCTTTCTAAAAAAGGTAGACGTAATTAATATCTCGAGGGATTTATCTATAAAATATGTAAAAATAAATCATCAAATTAATAATGGTGGGGTAAGAATCATATTAAAAATAATTATTGTTCTCCGAAATTTGGAATGGAAAATTCTTTAAAAACACATTCGTCCATTAATAAATAAGTATCGAACATTTTATTAAAATCGAATATGTTGATTTTTGCCAGATCTTTAAAATCGAGGTATTTTGCGTCATCGAATTTAGAAAAACTTTTTAAATGCAAATATCACCGCCGTTCTTTGTTTACATAAAACAACTTTTCACACTGTTGATTTTATGAAAAATTCCCAGTTCTAAGGTGTTTAGCCAGAGAAAGTTAATAGCAGATTGTTTTTCCCAATCTTTCTTTTTCTAAGAAAAGCATGAAAAAAATCGTGAACGGAATTTAAAAAAAATTAATTACGGTTTTAAAACCAGGTGTCGACTTTCCAGTGACAATCTTTGTTCATACTTATTGCGTGTTGCGAACTTGTCTAATATGATTAAAACTGAAAGGAAAACCCGCTTTTCGTAATTTTTCTTCACATCTCTTGACTTGTGTTGTTCAATTAAATCAATCACGTTTTATTGCTGTACAGAATTCCTCTGTGTTGAGATTATTCAGGATTGCCAGAGATAAGGCAATCCATGCTTTTTGGTTTGCTGAGAAAATAAATAAACATTTTAAAAAATCTTTTTCACCGTGAAATATTTCTCACACAATTGCCTCGAGATTCCATTGTCAACTACCGCCTACTGATATTGTTTTTGACGAATACATTTTATGAACGACACAAAGACGAAGCTGCTTTATGGTTGGGCTCAGTGTTCTTTAACTTTTATTAGAAATCGTCAACCCAAACTGTCACCAAAACTATCAACATAGGTCTCTTCAGTTTTTAACCCATAAGAACACACTGTAACACCGGTGTCACAGTCTCTTATATAATACTATGTTATCCTTGATTTTAACTCATGAAGTGTACTAAGTGTCACATACAATTTGATTGATCTGCGCAGTCTCTTATATAATATTATATTTTATCCTTGATTTTAACTCATGAAGTGTACTAGGTGTCACATACAATTTGATTGATCTGCGCAGTCTCTTATATAATATTATATTGTATCCTTGATTTTAACTCATGAAGTGTACTAAGTGACATCTAATGAATATCCTGGTGCGGTCACGTGACTGTGTGTCAATTTCCCTACCCAGAATCCCATATAATGCTCCTTCAAGTGAAAGGGGTCTTGGTTCTTATGGATTAAGTTGGGCTGGTGTGTTGGCTGGCATTTATTCCTTATTACATTTTTCTTTTAAAAACGGTTTGTTTTTTACCCCCCTCCAACAAAAAGGTTTTTAGAGGGGAGTTAAATTTACAATGTACGTTTATGCTAAATTGACCTTTTGAAAATCTGGACTTTTTTTTTAGTGATCACCGCCCAACAAAAGCTGAAAGAAGTAACTCATTCATTGATCACCCGTTTTTCCAATCTTTTAATTGATCATCCAATATGCTGCCAAAAGATGTTGATCACGTGACGGTTTCTATTGTGTGACTAACCGGACCTGTTTTGTGTTGTTTTGATTTCGAAATTCTATTCGTTTTGCGCCTATCCGTTGATCTCCATTTCGTCACGCAGAACCCTGGCCCAATTGTCATTTGTCTTCCTGTCATCCGGCCGTCCAAAACCAACCTATTGATCTCTTGATTAAATTTGATTTTACGTTGTCTAAAATAATTGTTCAGTTTTCATATTTTCCATAAAGGGATTTTTTATGCCTGGTTCCATTGTCTGTGCAATGACTATAGTGTAAGAAAGAAAAGTTGATTTCCATTTGAATTCTGACTAAAAACATCAATTCAACTGAAACAAAAATTGAAAAGTCAGATAACCCTTTCAAGGAATAATTGATTGATCTTTTGACTATACTTTACCAAATGTCTGGTTGTTCGTCTGTCTGTCATATTTCACATGTCACGTATCTCAAGGACGGCTAGAGCTATGGCCACCACATTTTCTGTGGTTACTTATGGGACCCAGCATGTTTTTAGCATATTTGTTTTTGAAATGTTTTTTAGCAAGAGGTTCGATTTACGATGTAAGTAACATGCTTAACTGGACCCTTACTTTGTGTCCGTCAGATTAGCTAACCTGAATTAGAAATCGTCAACCAAAACTGTCACCAAAACTGTCACCAAAACTGTCAACATAGATTTCTTCAGTTTTAAAGTTGGTCTCGCTGGCTGACTATATGTGTATCACGCGTACAGGCGGCCGCACCAATGGAGCTAGAGGGCTGAACGTTTAAACATTTACTCCTTATTCTGTCTAGAAAAACGTTTTTTTTACCCCCCCCCAAATAGGGTTATAGTGGGGGGCTCAATGCAATGTAATTTTTTGCTGAATTGATCCCCAGTTTGTGCAATGCAGTATTCATGTTTGTTTTCGAAAAAATCGAACTTTTTTAGTGATCACTGCCATTATTCATTGTTCAACCTTTTTTCAATTTGTAATTGATCACCCCTAACACGGCATACTGCCAAAAGACGTTGGTCACGCGACGGTTTCTATTGAGTGACTAAGCAGACCTGTCTTTATCCTTTTTGTTTTACCGTATAGAGTAGACATCTGTCTATAGAAACCTGCCCGTAGGGCGTGTTTTCAGCTAGTTACCAATAACAGTAAACTGAATTTTGTTTTCTCGGTTTCACATTATTGGATGACATTTACTAAACTGGGCTAAATTCAGAACAAAGCCAAATGAGATGAGGTAATGGAAGTAGAAAGACTGTGTCGTATCATATTGTTAGTATGAAATAATTTTCAGCAAGTATTTCCGAACGGGGGTGGGGGAGATCCAACGTAAAAGGAACCCGAATAAACGGTCAGGCGAATAGAGGGAGCGAAACCCTTACTGTCTGGCTACTGCCGAATACAGCCGAATAGTAATGGTTAATACTGCTTCCGTGGGGGTATTTATCACAGATTATTTGCATTACCCCTCCCCCTCTTCGCGATGAGATTACTTTTTCTCAAAGAACTAGCCTACCTGCATTTAAAAGTCAGCATCTGAAATCTTGACTTTTACTTGGGCTTGAACACTGAACGCTGGCGGGAAATACACAACTACAGAAGACACTCATTATTACAGGGATTTAAGAGTGTCTTTCTAACGAATTTTCAGTTATAACGGGTGGATTTTATACGAAGTGTGTTAATAATGAGAAACCAAAACGTATAGACAAAAAATGACTTTTTATTACCCTTGCACAGTCTAATGCCCCATGTTACTTTAGACGGCATTAATTTAAGGGTTCACTGATTTTAGTTTTTTAAAATAATGCCCTGAAGTCTTTATGCGTTGTTGCTGCAAACTAATCCCTGCCAATAGTCTTGTGAGAATATAAAAACAAACGTGCCTTTAGAACCTGTGTCCTTAAATATCCGTTAGAACGAGAGTTTACTGTGGCAGTAAAAATGCTTCATCTAAACATTTCAAAAGAGCAACGTTGACTTGGTATTCAAAATAATCACCATGAATGCCTTTTAATGAAAGAGTTTGAAACAACAACAGCAACAAAACCAAATGGCTTAAATTTCACAGGTCACAAAGCATTGACTCGTTTATTGAATCTAATTTAAAGGCAATTCTTTCATTTTAAATTGACCTGTAATTAATAACATTCCAGCTGGATAAAGCTGAAAAGAATTATCCCAAGGCCTATTTGCATGATCGACCAAGTCCATTCTCTCTCATTCTAACATATATATCTCTCGTTTGATTTACGAAAACAATTTTTATAGTTTTTAGTTACTTACAATTTGATTTTTCCCAAGGCCTATTTTCATGATCGGCCACGTCCATTCTCTCTCATGGCAATTATAAGTGTCTCTCTCTTTCGGTAGCATACCGTGTTTGGGTTGATCGATTAAGAATTGGAGAAAGGAATGTGTTACTTCTCTCGCCCTTTGTTGTGCAGTGATCACTAAAAAAAGTCTGAATTTTCAAAAAGAAACAAGCGTGAAAGATGATGGATACAAACTAGTGATCAATTTAGCATAAACTTACATTGCAAATTGAACCGCCCACTAAAAACCTATCCAGGGGAGAATTTTCAACAACAAAAAATGCAAGATTTCTTTTAGACATAAGGAGTAAATGTTGAAAATTTCAGCCCTCTAGCTCCATTGTTGCGACATAGCCAGCCAGCTAGACAGACATCCAGCCAGATCAACTTGAAAACTGAAGAAACCTAGTGACAGTTTTGGTTGAGGGTTTCTAATTTGAAATCTGCCAGAGAATATTCTTTCTGTTGATAGACCTTCTGAAAATCTGCTTTTGACTATTTGTTCACTATAAGACTTGAACTTGCATCTTGCACCTTCGGAACGTGTTTTTCATGGACATTGCCATGGCCACTTTAGCCATGGAAGTGGTGATCATTAAGCAGAGCACACATCCGTAGTCAGCCATTCCTTCCTCTATGACTCTCTACGACATCTTTGTCTTATTAACAGTAATAGTAGAAATATTTATTTTGCAAATTGTTTTAGATGAAGCATTTTCACTATTATTATTATTATTATTATTATTATTATTATTATTATTATTATTATTGTTGTTATTGTTGTTGTTGTTATTGTTATTGTTATTATTGTTGTTGTATTGTATTACATTACTAATGTTAGTCCATTTTATTATTGTTGCTTTTTATTACATCATTCTGGATTGATACAATACTTCAACTGCTAAAGCAAATAATGCGAAATTGGAAATACGTTTCACTTTCTGTCTCGTATTTTTACACATCTGTCCTTTTCACAGAAACTCAAATAAATCATTCTTCAAACATATAATTCATAATTCCAAAAGTTGTTCAGACTATTAGAAACCAAAGATTGTCATCAAAACTATCGACATAGGTTTCTTCAGTTTTTAAGTTGGTTTGATGGCTGTCTACGTATGTATCACGTGCACGGGTCGCACCCATGGAGCTAGATGGTTGAAAATTTAAGCATTTACTCCGTGTTATGTCTAGAACAAACACTTTTTTTGTTTTTTGAAAATGCAGATATTTTTAGTGAGCACTATCCAACAAAAGGCAAGAGAAGTAACTTATTTATTGATCACCCCTTTTTTCCCAATTTTTTAAATTGATCATCCCCAGCACGGCATGTTGCCAAAAGACGTTTGTCACATGATGGTTTCTATTGAGTGACTAACCAGACCTGTTGATCTTATTCTTTTTGTTTCTTTTGATGTTACCACACTTTGGCCAATCCAATCCATTCTATGTTATCCTGGTGTACAATCTTTATGGAGAGAGGAAGGGGGCTCTTTGGGGAGGGGGGATAGTACAAAGCAGAAAATGGTGGCCCATGGTTAACACTACTCAAGAGACACACTCCCACCTCTTTCCACATGAACTGTACACCTGATGAAGGCCTTAGAATGGATCCACCAAAACATTGTGATTACAGCAAAAAGAATCAGATCATTAGACTGAACAACCTTTGGAATGATAATGACTCATCTCAAATTTACAGAAGATACAGAATTCATAAATTTCTCATAAAACAATCAACAATGTTGGTGAAAAGAAACTCCCTATTGGACATGTTGGGGCGGATCCAGGAATTCATATATACAAAATAGAGTAGTATTTACAAAAGTTACATATAATCTCTAATAGGGAGTTACTTCTCACCCATCCTTTCCATTTGGCATTCATGCTGCTAGAGATCCCTTGAAGCCAACAGTAGGAGAGTGCAAGAAAATGGTTTACCAACTAATTTCCAAATCAAATGGAGGATTACACCACGGATTTAATATTATTGTTTTAAACTACTTCTGTTTCTCTTAGTA
>VCCN01003880.1:31481135-31493333 GCA_006491835.1 Architeuthis dux
TGGGGCGTGAGAAAAACATTGCATTATCGAAGATGAACGAGAAACATGTTGAAATTTCGAAAGGGTGCGAGAAAGACATTGAAATCTTGTAGGGGATCGGGATTTCAAAGTTTTTCACGGTCCTCTTCGTGTTTCTTTATTTTTCTCGTTTCCCTTCGAGAAAAACATTGAAATCTCGAATATGAACGATAAAAATGTTGAAATTTCGAAAGGTTGCGAAAAAGACATTGATATTTCGAAGGGGAAAGGGAATAACATTGAAATCCCGTAGGGAAACGAAATTTCAAAGTTTTTCACACTCACCTCCGAAACTTTTATATTTTTCTGGTTTCCCTTCTAGAAAAACATTAAAATCGCCAAGGGTCGTGATAAAAACATTGAAATCTCGAAGATGAACGAGAAAAATGTTGAAATCTCAAAAGGGTGCGAAAAAGACATTGATATCTCGAAGGGTCGTGAGAAAAACATTGAAATCTCGAAGAGGAACGAGATTTCAAAATTTTTCACGCTCACCTTCGAGATTTCTACAATATTTCTCGTTTCCCTTCGAGAAAAACATTGAAATATCGAAGATGAACGAAAAAACTTTGAAATCTCGAAAGGATGCGAAAAAGACGTTGATAACTCGAAGGGGTGCGAGTAAGTCACTATACACCAAGGTATGACATCTAACGAATTGTGTTAAAGTTGGTAATTTCCTAGGCAGAGACGCCTGGGAACTTATAAAATGTATTATATCGCAAAATACAAAGTTGCTCAAAAGTCACTATACACCAGGAAATAAAATATAAAGCAATGTATTATTTTTTGGCTGAGAAGACTGGTCATTTATAAAAGTCGATGATATCTGAAAATACAGAGTCGCTCAAAAGTCACTATACACCAGGGTATAAAATATAAAGAAATGTGTTAAAGGTGATAATTTCTTTGGCTGAGAAGCCCGGGGCACTTATAAAATTCGGTGATATCCGAAAATACAGATTCGCTCAAAAGTCACTATACACCACGATTAATATATATAACGATTTGTGTTAAATTTGGTAATTCACTTGGCAGAGAAGCCTAGGTACTTCTAAAAGTCGGTGATATTCGAAAATACAGAGTTGCTTAAAATTCACTATACACCAGGGCATAAAATATAAAGAAATGTGTTAATGCTGGTAATTTCTTTGGCTGATAAGTTCGGGGATATCGGAAAATACAGAGACGCTCAAAAATCACTGAGCACCATAGTATAATATATAACGAATTGTTTTAAAATTGGTAATTTCCTTGCCAGAAAAGCCTGGCCACAAATAAATTTCGGTGATATAACCTATAACGAATTGTGTTAAAATTTGTAATTTCCTTGGCAGAGAAGCCTGGGCACATATAAAATTCGATGATATCCGAAAATACAGAGTCACACAAAGTCACTATACACCAGGGTATAAAATATAAAGAAATGTGTGAAAACTGGTAATTTCTTTGGCTGAGACGCCTGTGCACTTTTTAAATTCGATGATATGGGAAAATACAGAGTCGCTCAAATGTCACTATACCCCAGGCTATAAAATATAAAGAAATGTGTTAAAGCTGGTAATTTCTTTGGCTGAGAAGCCTGGGAACTTATAAATTTCGGTGATATCGGAAAAGTGTGTCTATTACTGATCGAAAACAGATTACCACAGAAATCCCTAATTAGGATTATGTCTCTTTTTGTCGTAACAGACGGTCTTAAAAGCTTCAGGACTTTGATCTGCTATACCTGGGCACTTTGTATGGAGGATGTGTTGTGCCCAAATTCTACCCCCCCCCCCGCTCTTAACCGTACTGAATTAAAAAATTGGATAACCTATGCCTAGTTATATTTTTAAAAAGCCTTTCATGGATGAAACATATAATATCGTGTGGAAGATAAAATATATTTTGTTCGCCTCATGGATATTTATGGAACCCGTAATATGACACAGGATTTGTAAAACGAATACATCAAAATTTAAATTCACTCATCTTAGGCCCCTCTCGACCAATTTGACTATGGGTGAACAGGCTTTAGCTGCTATGCCTGGGCACGTAATATGGAGGAAGTCCTAAGTTATACTTCCCTCCTCTCAACTATGCTGAAGGCTTCCAAAGGAAATAAGTCCGTTACGAAACCAGCTGGTTACGGCACCTGGTAATCCCAGATGGTCCCCCATCTAGGTACTGACCCAGCCTGACGTTGCTTAATTTCGGTGATGGTACGAGAAACAGTGTATCCAGCGCGATTTGGCCGTAACAATAAAATTAAATTTTTAAAATAAATTTTCAAGTTTTAGAATTTCAATATTTTATAACATCTAGAACACTGAAATTGAAAACACTTTTTCATTTTCATAGTTTATTGACTTTACGAAATGAACGATATATTGTTTTGTTAGATAGCTAGAGCCCTTACGCTGGCTACGGCATCAGCCGTCTCTGCCCTGGCTTCCCATATCACAAGTTTATCTTTTCTCTGCTGAAATAGATTTAGAGGCGACAATCACCCGAAGTGACGTCACTCACTTGGTATTCCCAATGTAGCAAAGTAGTGCGAAAGCTAATAGAGCATTTTTGCATGTTAGTATAGTGTCTCAGAAAGACTTTGAGCTTAAAAAGGTCTTCCACGGAAAGTAGGGGATGAGGATAGCTATGGACAACGGGTGGATTGGCTGGGCAGAGGAAAGGGGAAGTTTTTTGGAGGGTAATGAGTTAGCAGAATGAAGCCGAACAAGACAGACCTGGAATGTCTAGGACCAGGCGTTGGGACTACTACGATGAGTAGGAGTTGACTACGGCACGATGAAGCGAGGTGACTGAAGATAGAATGGGGGGTGTGAGGGGTAGATGTGGAAAATAGTAATTCGCTTTGTGTCTTCTCATTTTATCGGGCAGTTTCTAAAAACTGCAAATAAATCGAATTACTAAAAACACCTATTTTTTAGATTGCCTCGTTATCTTTCGAGATAACCCACCTTCCCATTTTCAGCTGTGAACCGAAGAACCAACGATTGCAATCTCTCCAAGTGCCAGAGTTTCCACAACGGTATCTTGGCGGTGCACCACACGGATGCATCATGGTACACCAAGTGATCACCCATCTAGGTACTGACCAGGCTCGATGTTGCTTAACTTCACTGATCGTACGCGAACCGGTGTGTCCAATGCGATTAATGATTAATGATTACTTTTATCACTTAAGTTTTAGATGTGTACATGTTCCAATTGCATAAGACACTGAATGGTTACACTTGATTATCATTTGAAATAACATTTTTTTATAACAAACAAATATTAGAGAACTTATTGAAAACTGTTTGTCTGGAAAATTGACTGCACACAATGAGGATGCTCACTGCATATTTCAGAATGGTCAATTCACATTTGGAACACTGTACGCTTATTTTATACCCTAATATACACTTATTCTTTTTACTTTTGTTCAAATCAAACAGACGATAACTTTTAAATATTGGTACACATAAACTAGAATGTGTGTGAATTATGTTATTCAAATGTTGCCACGTTCAAATAAGAATTACTTCACTGGTAGACTTCTACGTGTGAGCCAACTTATTAATAGAACTTCAGTCGAGCCAGCGATTGACACAGGCATTCCTGACATCAGTAAACATTTTGAGTGGGATGTTTGAACAGCGATCTCTGATTCTTGCCTCGAGTTCATAAGGGTCTCTTGATCTTGTTACATAAACTTCGCTCTTGATGTAGGACCCTCAAGAATAAATCGCTAACCCTAACCTTTGCCAGGCAGCGATTTTGTACCCCCTGTCCTAACGTTAGTGTCATTGCCATAATAATGGAGATAGATGTAGGGCTTAGGTGCCACAATATTTCTCAGACCTCGAGCTATCGATTGATATCGGTTTCTCTGAGATTTGACAGAAATCTGAAAATAGAAATGAAAAAGAAAATGTAGAGTGACTTTGGAGATAACCTGTATTTGAATCGTTTGAATCGATACGAAGTTACTTCCCAATATCTTAAGAAGAAAAAGGTTGGCAGGGCATTTCTCGTGATTGAACTGGTTGCATAATTTATATTGGCCCCAGTGGTCGGTGTTCGAACCCAGATAAAAGACACAACTAATAATGCTAAATATAATTTTTCCCAGCCGTATCATGTTGGATTGATATGAACCTCCTAATACAACAAGTAATGCTACTACTACTGCTACTGCTTGAAATTATTTTTTTTTATTGAGAAACTCAATCATGCACAGCTACTCCTATTCTTATATTCCTTCTCTTTGAAAGTCAGCTTCTTCTCCCCGCACCCTCCTCTTCTCCTTCCTCCTCCTTTTCTTCTCTCACATAGGGGGGAAAGATTCGCGACTTTTTAGACTGTTTTAAATTAGATTGATTTGAAATCTAGGTCAATCCTTCGGGTCAATCGAGTGTACCATTCTTCTCTTCTTCGGTTGCTGAGGAAGGTCGACTGCCAATGACGTAGGACCTAATAATTTAAAAGCTCAACTCTCTGTCTGTCTGTCTCTCTCTCTCTCTCTCTGTCTCGCTCTGTCTCTGTCTCTCTGTCTCCGTCTCTCTCTACCTCTCTCTCTCCTCCTCTCTCTCTCTCTATCTCTTTCTCTCTCTCACTGCGGCTTCATTCTGATACAAATACAAATCTTCTCAAAAAATGAATGAAAAAACCTTTACATTTGCATTGGTTTATTCTTAATTACTTTTATTTTTGTTCTGTGTTTATATATTCATATACAGAAACAAAAGTCACTATTTGTTATAGTTGCTAATAACTGGGTATCGTTAAGAAGTCCCTAAAAGTGTCGTCACTAATAGTAGGTGGTTAGTAAATGAGGCAACCACATGGACAGATGTGGACGTAAGGATGGTAGACGCATCGTTGAATTTATGGTTATTGTTATTACAATACTCCGGGTCAATACACTCTTTATTGTGGCTATTATCTTATTATTATTTTTTCTCCATCTTAATAGTATTGCTTTTTATCATTCTCTGGGTCGATACTCTCTTTGACGCCTCAAGTAAACAGCGCAAAATCGGAAATAAATGAGTAATTTCTGACAGGACTTGAACTCGCATACCACATCTCAGGAGTCCATCATTCATGGATGTCGCCTTAACCACATAAACAGTGACAATAAGATGGATACAAACTAGGAATAAAATGATAGTAATTATGAAAGTGTCACATTTGAAATTTTAAAAGAATAACTTACCTTTATACATGTTCCAAAACTACTAACATTCTTTTATCTTCCACTTATACTCGAGGGGTCGTGGAGACGGCAGTGGCATTTCGTCGGTTCTCTTCCACTTTACTTAAGCTATGTACCACAATCCACTTTCGGCTTACCAGGCCCATCGAAATGTTGGACATAGGTCTCCCTTCCCCAAATGGAGACATGGAGCCTTTCCCAAGGGCAGTAGTGAGCTCAAACTGTCTCTGCTTGGGTTTGAACTCGGCTCGCTGACCCAATTCCCCCGTGCCTTTAACCACACTGCCACCCACACCTCGACAGTGAAATATCAACCACTGATGTTCTTTGACACACCGTATGGTACGACCTGGACACATCGTTAGTGATGAAGTCGGCGTCATCAGGTGTTCCGATTATTAGACACCAAACAGCCTCACCCGGGCGACAAGCCTCGACTTGTGTCCAGGTAGCTCCTTACGCCACCTTCAACCAGAGCCAACGGGAAGCTCTCTCCGCGGCTTCCAAGATCCTCCAATATTCTAATGTTTAATATAAACAGGAGAAAGCAATCAATTATGCTGTCTGCAATGTTACAGGGTTATGTACACACGGGAAATTGTTAGTAAGACCCACTTCCGGCTTGCCAGGCAAGACGAAGATTCATTCTGCTTACGGCACCTGGTTTTCCCCAATCAGCGCCCATCTAGGTACTAGTCCATTTTTTAAAGTCTTTTGGTATGACTGAGCAGTTGATTGAACCCAAGACCTACCGACCCGGAGCCGAGTACTCTACCACTAGGCTACCGTGATCGGTTGTTCATCTATCATTACCAGGAAATAACCCTATAATCCCAGTGCTGACGCTGCCCAACATCTTCCAAAAAGGCTTAACACAGATTACTATTGTCATTCATCGGAAAATGTGATTAACACAATGTTTGCTTTTGCAATTATATCTTTGGCTATATGGCCTCGTTCTGATAATGTACGGCCAACGGCAACTGCGTATTGTTTGTTTGTTTTATAAATTGTCAGTGCAAAACTAATGGCCTTTTTACCCGACGTTTGAATCAACGAAATCGCAAAGGTCTCCCTCGTCGATTCCAAATTGGATTTGTGTATTCATCAACGTTATCTTTCTTCACGCTTTACTTGCAAAGCTGCGCAACGCCATTTTTTGCAATTCATCAGATTTCAAAGAGCCCGGTTTCCTCTTCAGCCAAAAAAAAAGGAAAAAAAAGCGAAATATTTCTGAAGTGAAAAATGATTTTCAATTACCCATTAAGAATAAACGTAGGGGTCTCTGAGAAGAGGGTGCAGTCGGTGCGTCGCACGGGGGGACCAGAAGTTCAAAGTGGGCCTGAGAGTTTCTTGGGAAGAGCTGATTATTGAAACGGTATTACGGTATGTCCATTAATAGAATACTTTGGCTATCGTTTACCGGCGAACGAACATAGTATGGCATGCTAAAAGGGTTAAATCAAATGATAACAGGGTTGCTAAATGAGGGGGGGGGCAAAAACAGCTTTGCACTGTCTTGAGATTTCTCTTGGGGCCCTGATAGACACATAAACTTTTACAGGGGGCACAGTAGTCAGTGTGCTTAAACATTTTGTTTCATGGTTTTTTTCTTTCTTATGCACACTGAATACATGTGCAAATGTAAACTTGAAATTGTTTCAAGATATATTTTATACAGCCTATCTCTAATGGCAAATAAAACTGTATTGGCATATGTTTGTTGTATACCCTTTTACACTGTTCTGCCGATGTGGGTCGTCTCGTCGTGGGTTGCTCACTTGCGGGAGGAAATGCTGAACTTGGATAGAAAGGAAGGACTCGAAGACTCGAAAGTTGTTTGTAAAAATATGTGAACATATTTTTATTTCTTTAGTTACATTCGTCGGCCGGACAATGAAGAGTAGGAGAGAGAGATAAGGGGCACTTGGTCTTATGCCTTCCCAACACTAGGCGGTCTGCCTCTCTGTTCGGATCTCTGTCCTCTGAGTTTCTGAGTTTTTCTGTCTTGAGCTTCCTCTCGGCTCTGAGTTTTATGAGGTTTCGAACGCCCATGCTTGTGTCATTTCCGGTTTCCACATCCTGTTTTTTGGACATCCACGCGGGTCACTTCCACTTCCGCACAGGTGTTGGCCTCGAAAATGACCTCTCGTGGTAGTGTATCATAACATTTTAATACAATAAAAGTATGATTGCAATCTACGAAGTAACGTATGTATTTGAGATTTTATTCTGTACTTTGAACTACCGTATTTTCCGGCATATAACGCAGACCTCAATCCTTGCAGGCATATTCCCGAAAAGAAAGAAAAAACCCTCTTTTCCCCCTGATCGTCATAGCCATCCACACTATCGGGTTATTCTAATTCTCATATCTATTCAAATCTATATTAACCCCTCCCATAATGGTTGGGTGTTTACATCATTTGCATAGCGCAGTAACGTTAGTAAACAACTGATAATGCGTTCGCTTCCCGAGACAAAAGGCGCGTGGTTTTGTTTATTTGCCTCTCCACGAGGGCAGATTTGACACATGGTCGTTTTTAGTCTGGGGTCCCACACGTTTGCGTGCGGGCAGTTCTAAAAATCTCCCTAGTCCCCGCGACCAATGTCACGAGGACACTAGGGCAGGCTCAACACAGTCACGGGACGAATCCTGAGCACGCTGGACCAGGGTCACGGGACGAATCCCGAACAATGTTTTTCAGAACTTTCCGGCAACAGAACGAATCCTGGGTCAGGAAAGTACGATGGAAAATACAGTACTTTGATCAGATTGTTGTTCCATTTGTCGGTTTCTGACCTCCAAACATTCACACCATTTTATGACCTTCCATAGATCTCTCAGTTGAGAACCCTTTTTCGAGCACACTTTAGGAAAATATCCCTAAAATAGGCTCCACAGGATTCCCGCCTAAATCTACCAAGATAATCTCACATCAATCATCCCAGCTATCAACACTTAGGCTCCAGAATTTTCTAACCAATCAGAGAACAGCATTTCGCGATATAAGCAAATGCTTTCACACTATCTTCAGAACAGCCTGGACTTTTGATCTCATGACTCCCCGTCGGAGAGACTGCTGATTTTCACACATGCATACACATACATACCCTCCCCCCCACACACACACACTCTAACACGGCCGCTCAAAATCATTCACCAACACACAGAGGCAAATACTCCAAACACAACTATTTTCTGAACCTTAAGTAGGAACCTTTTACAAACCTTAACTCTCTTCCCTTTTGTATATTTCATGTATAATAAATATCCATTATTATATATTTTATACTTTGCGTTTTCGTATTTTCATTCATTGCTTTTTGTATTTTTTATCTATTCGTCCACAAGTCAATTTCAGCATTCCTTTCTTTCCTTCACCAAGTTCCTATGTCACAACATCGTGTATACTTTCCCCCTTTCCTTCACCACTGACCAGCCATGTCATCTCACTGACTACTGTCCCCACTTAACATACATACACACTATTACAAGAGAGCGACACACGTTTCCCCCCATAGGGACATAGACTTACTTACAACCCTTTACCGATGAATAGGCATATTGCTCATCCCGACTTAACATCAGGCCATAACTTTAATTGTAGCTAGGAAACTCATATACGATCATGTATCCTCATGGAGTCTGATAAATAATTTCTCTCCTCAACAAATATATCCACTTCCCCGCTACAAATTAGTGAACCTGACGTGATTAGAACGCAATTTTCTGATAGAAACACGCATACTTTTTCTTTAGCAAACCACTACTAAACGAATCGCACACTACAAATGAATACACCTTCTCACACAAAGAAGCTTCTAAAATACAAAATACTTGTCTCACATTACTAAACTTGCTTGCCTCAACTCCAAACACTATACATACACAAAAACAAATCTAGTATTGTCTCTTACGCATCTAACACCAAAAAAGAAGACTTCCAATATTTACAGATCCACCTGCGCGCAAACGAAAGATTTTTCGAACGTCCCAACCAGCAAAAAAAAACACACGCAGTGAACACTGTCCTTTTAACCAAAACTAAACAAAAGGCAGTCACCATGTGCTTCATCAAATCAACTTCGATTACCACAGACAACTAAATGGAAATACACACAAATTTCATGGAGTCAGATAAATAATTTCTCTCCACAACAAATATATCCACTTCCCCGCTACACACTAAATGCAACATCAATGAGTATTTCTTATTGTTCTGTGATGCAATGCGTACAAATGCGGTATTTGAAAAAACGGAATAACTAGTTAGCGGAAACAGTTAGTCAAGACATTGTTTTCAATAAGAATTATTAAGTATAAGTATAATTATTAATTAGTACATGATTTTAGGTAACTAATCTTTTCCTTTGTGCTCTGGTTGGATGGCGTGAGTGCGCATGCACACAAGCACAGCTTAGAGGGAATTACATGGTGGCTGAAAAGAAACTCCCTTTTGGAAATTGGTGATGACTTTATTATTCACTGGTCGATTATAGTCAAACTAGTTTTACTTTGTACCATACAATGGTAGAATTTTCTTTGCTGTGTTAAAATTCAACGTAGGCATCAATTTCTGTAAGCGTTTCGGTATGGCCTCGATAGACCTGTGCAGGGGGTCCCACGGTATGTTGGTCATAACATGTCGAATGCACTCCTCCCAGTTAACCCAGAGTTTGTGGTTTGGTGCGGTACACCTCGTCCTTTGTCCACCCCCACAGGAAGAAGTAACGAAAATAGAGCAATATTTACTAAAGTTACATATAATTTCTAATCCCCTTTCCCCCACACCGCTGATAAAAGAGTCCCATCACTCATGAATTTTCTCCAGCCTCACACAGCAACCCCCCCCACACACACACAAGACAAATAGGCACACCACCTACACAAACACCAGAAGGTTCTACCCTACTGATAAAAAACAAAAAGAAATCTACCGACTCATAATTCAAACACAGACACTCGGATGAAGTAGGACTCACCGTTTTTTCTCCAGACACCTTTGAAAAAGGCTGAATATCTGAGTCGAAACATGTTAGGTAATAAATAATTCTTGCAAATTATTTCTGAGTCTCTGCATTGTCTTTTCCTATCATCATATAATTTCTAATACATAACAACTAATTCTCACCCACCCTGTATGATTGCGGTAGTGAAACTGGTTTTGAGTTAACCGTTCGTAATAGACACATAAACCGCTATAGGGTATTTCATGAGCTCCACTTTCAATCACTCTACTGACATAAGTGGATTATTGTTTAACTGACATTTTGCTTATGGTTAGATTAGAAGAAACTAAGTAAATCTCAAGAGGAAAATAAGCAACACTTTCCTCGCTAATCTTCGAAGGGAAAGCCCTACCTCACCACGGCAGCTCACAAATGTGTTGTCCACCATACTATAACAAAAGGTAATTAGAAGCTGTAAACAAAAACTGTCAAGATAGGTTTCTTCAGTTGGTCTGGCTAGCTGTCTATGAATGTATGTATTACGCATATAGGGCGCACAATGGAGCTAGAGGGCTGAAAATTTAAACATTTACATCGTATTATGTCTAGAAAAGACGGTTCATTTGTTTTCTAAAAATCCTCCCTCACCCCGTAAATACATTTTAATGGGGTTCAATTTGCGATGTAAGTTTATGTTAAATTGGTCCCTTAGTGTGTGTCCGGTAGCATTCAAGCTTTTTTTTTTTTTAAATTCAGACTTTTTTAGTGATCACTTCCCAACAAAACGCTAGAGAAGTAACTTATTCGTTGATCATCCCTTTTCCAAATTGTTTAATTGATCATCCCCAACACGGCAAATCATGCACTTTGGTGCTTTGATTGATTCCCCCTTAATATAATAAAAGAAATCTGGGGATGAAAAGGTACAATAAAGGAATGCTAAATTCAGTAACAACACAATTACTTCATTGCTTTTATACCTCACAATTACTTCATTGCTGTTATACCTCACAATTACTTCATTGCTTTTATACCTCACAATTACTTCATTGCTTTTATACCTCACAAAGTTAAGCATTAGTTATCATGGAATCTATAGTGAAATTAGGAATTAATAGTATTGTACAATTAGGAATTAATTGTCATTGTCATTGGTCTCTTAACTAAGATTGGTCGTTGGGGCGCTGTACCGATGAATATTGGTCATTTGCTCATCTCATTACAGCGTGTCTTGGGTCAGTACCGCCTGGCGGAACCCATCCCTCTCCAGGCCAGGGATTAAGTATTGTATAATTAGGAATTAATCAGTCAGGCCTTAACACGACTCAGCTTTGAGCTCAAATTCCAAAGTGTCCCCAATTTATTCAAATTGCCCCCTTGTGTTCAGAATCACTGATCTAGCCTATATGAAACAAGCTAACAAACTCGTAGATCAATTTACTAGTGTAGTGAGTTTTAACCTCATTGGGTGCTCCTTTAATTTGGGCTTGTGCCAGACTAAATTGACCGTAAATGATTATAAGGGTGCGTGTACCATATTGTGATGGTTAGCAAGCTCGTCTCGCATATCAATTTGCAAGTTTAATGAGTTCAATCCTCATTGGGTGTCCCTCCATTGAGGCTATGTGTCAGACTAAGCTGGGCTTAGTAAATAATTATTTGGGAGGATACCGTAGAGTTATTGTTAGCAAGCTTGCATCGCAGGTCAGTTTGCGAGTGTAGTAAGTTTGATCTTCACTGAGAGCCCCACTATTATGGCCTTGTGCCAGATTAATCTTAACGTAGTAAATTATTACTTACTATTTACTATTTTACGACGTACTATTTAGTATTTTATCAAATTACTATTCATGTGTGAATCAGCGCTTTTGCCCAGGATCAGAGTATTTGTACGCTCTGCCTAGGATCAAAGTGTCACTATCCGGCACGTCTGCCTAGGATCAGAGTGTAGTATCTGCGTGCTCAATGAAAAGTGTTACTTACAATATGTGAAACCAGCAGTGCCGCTTGTAATGAACCATTAA
>VCCN01003880.1:31516536-31530398 GCA_006491835.1 Architeuthis dux
TCAATTATTTGCTTATTTCAAGTAGAGTATTCTTCTGAACTGCTTAATTTCTTTTGTGATAATGTCCACTGCGGCTTTTCATGCGTCGTTATAAGTGTTGTTGTAAACTAAAGTTAAAGTTAATTTGATGTCGTTATTTCTTTCAGCACTGCTTTATGGCAATTTATAAAGGCTGTTGCCTCTTGGCGCCAATTTACGACAGCACGTGGTTCATGATTTGTACTACGCCAGTTTCCGGTTTAATAAACCTAGTGATCACGGGTGTCTTTTTTTAGCAATCCACAATCAACCTGACAATAAGCATGGCTTCTGGCAGAAACAAATCCAAGGGTTTCGTTTTGTTATGAATCAAAGGCAAAAGATTCCTGGTTTTCACAAAAAGAGTACAAAGATATCATCGAGGAGGTAAGAGCAGATGATCATAATAGTTCTATGCTGCATTTGTGAAAGATTTCTGTTGGTGGTGAAACTGACCTAAAGCGTCACTGCGAAAGTGGAAAACATGAAGACGAATTAAAAGAACGACGTAATCATAACTCGATCACCAGTTTCACTTACAGCAAAAGAAAGGATACAGACATGATGGCACAAACTGCAGAAGTGAAATTTGCTGGATATTTGGCAGAGCATAATTTCGCCGTTGGCGGCCGCGGATCACTTGGGACATTTGATTCGTAATTCATTTCCAGATTCGAAAATTACCCAGGCGTCTACTAATGCGAAGGCAAAAGCAACTTGTATACTAAACAGGGCAATAAAAGCAGATTTGCAGGCCAACCTAATGAAATTAATACAATCTTCATTTTACAGCTTAGCTACGGATGGAAGCAATGATCAAAATTTGGAAAGAGATCTACCCTGCAACAGTTCGAATTAGTTATATTAATCAGCACAAGATCGTAACACAATTGTTGTATATGTATCTCTCTAAGTCAGCTACATCTTCTGGTATTTTACAAGCTATTGACAATGCGATGTCTATGAAATTCCACGAGAAAATTGTATTTCGCTTGGTGTGGACAATACTTCGGTTAACATTGGTCGACACCAATCTTTGATTGTTGAAGCACGCAAAAGAAATAAGGACATTCTACTTACAGGTTACCCTTGTCATATCGTGCATAATACGGCTGGCCATGAAACGAGGGCATTTTGCATAGAGTTGCCCGACAATTTTAATATTGAAGACCTTCTAGTGGACATATATCTTCATTTTAAATACTCTTCGAAACGAAAGAACATACTTATCGATTTGGGGGCGTTTTGTGACCAAGAATATGCTAAAATAATTATATTTCATTCTGTTCGCTGGCTTGGTTTATCGGAATGCCTAACACGAACACTAAAACTCTTTCCGTCACTTAAAGTAAAGTTATTTTCTCTCACAAGATCCAGAGATTAAGGATGGCGAGAAAAGAATAACTCATTTAAACAGATTAATCAATTCGTTTACTAACCACGGAACCCGATGTTACAAATTTACTGTACTTTTTAGAATTCAACTGATTGCAATGTCTCATTAATTTGAATTTGTTATTTCAAAGATGGGAGTAATTCATATTATGTACGATGCATTGTTTGATGCATCTTGCTCAGCCGATTCATGAAGCTAGAATTCGTCAAGCGGTACAAATAGGGTAAACTTCGCATCGATGATGTCGATGATCCCGCTAATCACCTCACAAGTGATGTGCTGTTTATTAGTGTTGCACGATATACCCTCTAGAATATGTCAGATGATGGTGACATTTATGAAACGCAGCATTTTTTAAACGCATTCCTTGTGTATCATAAACAATGTTTCCTCTGTGCATGGAAATGGGTTCCACTTAAGGATGACCTTCTCAAACGCGCACGCTTTCTAAACTTCTACAGCCAACAATGTACCTTTGAGAGCATCCATCTTCTGGAAAATAAATTCAATGTCCAGCTCAAATTTTCTGAATGGGAAATAAAGGGGTTAGAAGACGAATTTCTTTCCTAGCAAACAGTCAGATTGGAAGATATATCTCAGGCTGCATTAGATGAGGCGAAGATCAAAGTAAATAACGATGGATATACTACGTATAGAATTGATGCTCTATGGTATCATCTTTATATGATGAAGGTACCTGATACTAACAAAAGCAATGTTGAAGAATTATTTAATCTAGTTGTTGTTGCTAACTATCATACACAGTCATTTAGAAGTGTTGCTATTTAACCGCGTGCGGAAAAACTTAACTCCCCCAGAGAGCCAGTTTGGTCTTAGACGGTACATTATCAAGCATCATAGCTTTCCAGATCAATAGACCACAAGAGGAGCCATATTGCAAATATGATCCTCCTAAAGTTGAAATTGAGAAATCATGAAGGTAATATGGGAGTACAATAAAGAACATTCGAAGTGAACATTTTTGGTGACTCTGTTTTGTTTTAGGTATGAACAATTTTCAGCGTGAAATCGACACCTGAGAAATTTAAAAAGTAAAAGCAGACGACAACATTATCTCGAAGTTTTGGCGGGGAAAAAGATCCTTATCTCCTCTAATAATTCAGAAGACGACAGGCAGTTCTATTTTCCAACAATTGATTTGTAAAGAAAGTTTTAAAAAATAAGTTTATACTTGTTTTATCTGTCTCAAATGTTTTGATACACGCATGGGCACTTCTTAAGAGAAAAGGTCACTTTATCATTATTGTAAACAGAACCCCCCCCCCTCCTAAAACCTGAGTTCAAGAATTAAGTTTGTGAAAACAATAATTGTTCTTCTTTTTTGTGATCATCATCAAGAAAGGCTTTCCGATGGTATAAAGATGTTAAAAGATTGAGGGGGAATTGTTGCCTTCCTATAATATGATAGATTCAGAGTATATCAGGGTAGGGTAGATGAATCGAAATTATCCATATTTTAGGGAATGCATTTATGCCTGTCTACCATATCAGCAAGAATTAGCCAGTCGGTCAACGCATAATCGGAAATATCGATCATTACCAGTGAAAGGTGCTGATAGATAGGATTAAAGATTTATTTTTTTGCTGAATATAGGAAACATTGAATTTTAACAAAATCTAGGTTACAATTAATGAAAATATGTTTTTCTTTTGGTTTAGACAAACATTTGGGCTAATTTATTTCTAGAAAAACATTTTTAAAATCGAGAACGGATTTTTAAAAGATTGTAATTACGTTTTTAAAATCAGGTGTTGATTTCACGCTGAAAATGTTTGTTCATACAGACATGCAAATAAGTGATGTCGTACTCTTACTTTCTATTTCAGTAGGTTTGCTTAATACATGTTTTTTTAAATATAAGCCACTCGGTTGCTATGGGCTGAGGCTGAGATTTTAGTCAAATATTTTGGCTATTTTCCAAAATATCAGCTCTCACAAAACAATTGTGCAAGAAAAGGTGATTTGTCCTCATAAGCATTTAAGTATACTATAAGGTCAGGTAGGGTCGCGTCAGATTATATTCAAACTTAAGCAACTCTGGGACAGAAAATGAAAAAGTAAATTGCTTATATAGATAAAAACGTGTAAAGGTTAGGTATTTAATCAAGGGAATATCGTATACTTGGCATTTATATTTTGCTTTTCAAAAGTATCGGATAACTGAGTTCTTCTCTCTAGATTTATATGTTGTTAAAAAGAATTATCTTATCGAGAGAGAGTGGAAAGGTTCTGATAGTTTTATTTTCGTTTCGATATGCTGACCTTAGTTTAAAGAAAAAATGCGATGATTTGTGTTGTGTTTTGTATGTTTTGTATCAAGATTTAGTGCTGAAAATGCTATTTCCTAGCGTTTACAATGGCCAAAAATCAAAACACTCTGGGGGGGTCACAACCAGCTGATTTACTCGCGTACTTCGTACACACGAATTATATCTCACACATTTTAGTTTACTGACCTTGCAGGTCTGTCCAACAATGAGACAGGCACGTAAGTAGTGTGTACTAAGCCTAGCATAATCTCAATTGGACCAAGTAAAGATTAGTAACACCCAATTGGACCAAGTAAAGATTAGTACCACCCAATTGAACCAAGTAAAGATCAGCACCACTAAGGTCCCCTAGTAAAGATCAGCCCCATTCATTATAACCAAGTAAAGATCAGCACCACCCAATCGGACCAAGTAAAGATTAGTACCACCCAATTGGACCAAGTAAAGATCAGCACCACCCAATCGGACCAAGTAAAGATTAGTACCAGCCAATTGAACCAGGTAAAGATAAAGTACCACCTAATTGAACCAAGTAAAGAATGGCACCCCCAGTCGGACCAAGTAAAGGTTAGTACCACTCAATTGAACCAAGTAAAGATTAGTAACACCCAATTGGACCAAGTAAGGATTAGTACCACACAATCGGACCAAGTAAAGATTAGTACCACACAATCGGATCAAGTAGGACGGCTATTCGGCTAGTATCAATAATAATTTATTATTATCATCAGTAGTATTTTAGTTGTAGTAATAAAATGGAAGAAAGACACCTTAAATAGACTGGAAATGCACCCACCGTTTTTGGTTTCCCAAATAATATTTACCAAGGATTCGTGATTTTGAGGCTGATGATCTTAAGAGCTCCACTTCAAATTACCAGAGTTAGAAAGGCACATTCTTGTAACCTGTCAACAAGAAAACAACTAGAATTTTCCACCTTTCTGTATTAAACTTCAAGAAATAGATATTTATGATTGCAGTCGCGCAACTCCTTATCTCCATCAGAATCTCTCAGTTTATCTGAGTTTCAGTGTTATGTTTGTATATTTCTCCTTTTGGGTTCACGGAACCGGTATGAATAGTAAATAACAATATGTTTATCTTGGAATCTCGTTCCCGGTTTCTTTCTTTTTGTTTTCTTTTCTTTTTTTAGCGTATTTTCAACTCTGGATTTAGTTTATTCTAAAATAAATTATCACGCCTTGAACAAAATATTCTCAGATGGATGAAGTAAAGATCAGCACCACTAAGGTACCCTAGTAAAGACCAGCCCCATTCATTATAACCAAGTAAAGATCAGTACCACCCAATTGGACCAAGTAAAGATTAGTACCACCCAATTGGACCAAGTAAAGATTAGTACCATCCAATTGGTCCAAGTAAAGATTAGTACCACCCAATTGGACCAATTAAAGTTTAGTACCAACCAATTGGACCCAGTAAAGATTGGTACCACCCAATTGGACAAAGTAAAGTTTAGTACCACACAATTTGGACTAAGTAAAGACCAGCACGACTAATGTCCCCTAGTAAAGATCAGCCCCATTCATTATAACCAAGTAAAGATTAGTACCACCCAATTGAACCAAGTAAAGATTAGTACCATCCAATTGGACCAGGTAAAGATTAGTACCACCCAATTGGACCAAGTAAAGATCAACACCCTAGGTTCCCCTGGTAAAGATCAGCCCTATTCATTATAACCAAGTAAAGATTAGTACCACCCATCAGACCAAGTTGAGATCGGCACCATCAGGGTAAGAATTAAATGTAAGGATGAGAAAAAAGGGTTTTTTACAAAGATGTATTAAACTCCATTTATTTTTAAAACATCCTCGGGTCTATACCATTTTAATGCGCAGATCTTCCCAGGTGTAGGGGTGGAAGATCTTTTTGAATGTTATAATAGCTTAACCTAATCAAGTAAAGATCAGTACCACCCAGTTGGGCCAAGATCAGAACCACCTAATTGGACCAAGTAAAGATCAGAACCACCCAATTGGACCAGGTAAAGATCGGAAAGAAACCCAATTGGACCAAGTAACGGTCAGTACCACCCTATTGGACCAAGTAAAGATCAGTACCACCCAATTGAACCAAGCAAAAATCAGTACCACCCAATTGGACCAGGCAAAGATCAGTACCACCCAATTGAACCAAGCAAAGATCAGTACCACCCTATTGGACCAAGTAGAGATCAGTACCACACCATTGAACCAAGTAATGATCAGTACCACCCTATTAAACCAAGTAAATAACGGTACCACCCAATTGTACCAAGTAAAGACCTGTATCACCAAGAGGAAATGCAGTGCTGATCTTTATTTGACCCTTCTCATATTATTGATTGCTATCATAGTGGACATCAAGAATATCCAGTTAAGTTAATATTAGCCCAGAATTGATATTAAGTCGTAAAACCTTCGAGAAGCTATAAAATTAACTAACTCACCGATGACATTCTAAGCTGTGACGGATTAGCTACCATCCGGGCCCCTGGTCTGATCTTTAGTAAGACCCCCACTGACCTTTCGCCCCTGCTCCATCCTTCGTTGAATAGAATTAAGTGACGTTGTCACGTTAAATAAGTTATATCGTCGTATTAAGTATAATGCACTATATGTATAATACATATGCGAAAGTATTGAAATATCATCCAAAACCATATTTTGTACACTCAAATCACTTTTTCTTGCTTTGGGTGTCCTCTCCTTTCCTGGCCGTTAGGCATAAGCCTACTCAGACTAATGGTTAATACGGCCCTGGTTCTGAGATCTCTAAGAACATCACTGAAAGAATGTCCAGATTATTGACAGAGACCGATGTTGGAAGCAGAGAAAAATCAAAGAGGCAGCTCACATCAAAATGTCGACTAAATGCATTAGCTAGACAAGTGCAGATTTCAACCCGATGTAGCTTCCACTTCTCAACGAATCTGAACCCCACAAGACAAAGACACGGAAACACCCGGGCCCTGCGCTATAAGGGATACACCATTTTAAACATGACTTCTGTTTAACCCATCACACTCGTACTTTACACCTGAAGAAGGCCGAAGAATGGATCGGCCGAAACGTCGTTTTTACAACACAAATAACAAGGAGGAGTTCAATCGTCCGAAGAGCCATTTGAATATTAATGACCCTTCTCAAAACTATAGAAAATAACATCACTGAAGTTGATCGTTTTGTAGTCTGAGCAACTCCACATTTTTGTTGGATTTCTAATAAATACATTTGTATGAACTGTGCACTTTGACTTGTACATAAGCATCTCCTAATTTATTCCATCACTTATATGACTTCATCGCTTAACTTGTTGAGCACGATGGTCACCATTTGGCGACGATTAACCAGGCAGGAACAGCGACTTTATGGACCTGTTTAGTGGCTGAAATAGTTGCGTGTTTCACATTGGCGCCAGTGATCGGTGTTCGAGCCCAGACAAAAGCAAAGATGTTCAATGTTAATTTCCAAGGTAGACAGACAGGCACTCCCAAGTTGAAAGATTGGCGTAACCGAATCTTCTTACTCTGATTATCCCCACCATTTAGACGTGTGCTGATTTATGATAAGCTTACTGGGAAAATGACATGTGTGTTGATGAAATATTTGTTTATTTCCCACCGTCAGCGTTCAAGTTCTGTTAAAGGCCTTGATTTTGGTTGCCTATTTTCAACACAAGTTATATGTCCATTTGAAAGATTGGTGCAATACAATATTTCTGTCTCTATTTCTCCCCATTTGGTATTGTGCCAAACTAAGCTTAACTTAGTAAATACCTCAGGCCAGTGGTCGGTGTTCGAGCCCAAGTAAAAGCCGAACTTTCTAATAATAACTTTCAAGACGGACAGGCTCTCACTAATTGAAAGACTGGCAGCACAAAACATTCCAACCCCAATTCCTCCCACGCCCAATGTTGCCGAGTACCAAACTAAGTTAAGCCAGGTTGATTTTCAAAGTAGGCAAGTTCACACTATTTAGAAGACTGGCGCAGCACAGTCTTCGTATTCTTTGACATTTTCCTTCTTCTTTTTTTTCAAGCCGATCCGTCGCCGACTGGATTTCGTTGAGTCGGCGATTCTTTCAGTCCAGTCGCTGACAAATTTGTCGATAACCGACTGCGACCTAAGCGTGCTTACGATTCAGTCAGCGACTGGATCTTAATGATATTTTCCACAACCCAGTCATGGGTAGTAGCCAATGATTAGTTGCCAGTAGCCGTCGTTCGAGCCCAGGCAAGAGCTAGGTATTTGGATACCGATTTTCAACACAGGCAAGCAAACATACAGCCCCTCCCCACTCGGAAGATTGACACATCTTACCTCCTTTTTCCCCATTTGACCTCGGGGTAGACTAAGCTAGACTTAGTAAATATCTATCATTGGTGGGTCAAATTGTTGTGTATTTCTCATTGGTGCAAGTGGCCAGTGTTCAAGCCCTGGTAAAATTTCAAATACTGATTTTCAAGGCAAGGTAACCCCTCTCTACTTGCAAGGTTCGCATAATACAATCTTCCAACGCCATTCTTTCCAGTGGGGTCTTCTATTAATAGGAACTTAATAATTATTGCGATACACTTAAGCTACGTTCAGGTCGCACTTACGATTCGTCGTCGACTGGATTTCGTCGAGTCAACGATTCTTTCAGTTCAGTCGCCGACAAATTTGTCGCCGACCGACTGTAACCTAAGTGTGCTTACGACATGAAAAATGCTCTACGATTCAGTCGGCGACTGGATCTTAACGATAGGAATGATCCTATTTTCTACGACTCGGTCGTGGGTCGTAGCAAATGAGAAGCGAGAATAAATTTAACGTCACTCCCTTTTCAGCTAAATAACAAATTAAATAAAAATGGCTACCTTTTTCAAATCAGCCGATGGAAATATACTGCTAAAATAGGAAGCTATATTTTGATTAAAAATGCATATTTTCACATTTTCACATTACAGGAAAATGTAGATGTTTTTATAATATGTTTGCCTCATTCTTGGATGTAAAACTATCATATTGATGCCTTTTCGATAATGAAAGTTACGGTAAAAAGTAAACAAACATAGAATTAGAAGATTGCTAATATAACTTTAAGTTTTGTATTGAAATAAATGATTGTGTCTGAGGTATACTTGTAAAAGAAACCCTAGAACATATACTTTGTAAGGTATGTCACAGGAAGAATGCTTGTGTTCTTTTAAATCAGAATTTCCGTAAGTACTTTTATTCGATTGTAAGAATTAATGACACGAGTTACGTCTCTTGCACGGATTAGACAAATAGTTATGAAAAGAAATAAACAGAAAACGTAAAGTTAAAATGAACAAGTTCACTTTTATGACCGAGAAAATATACTTATGTATTAATGGTAATATAATTTTTTAAAAAGGGTTAAAAAGAGAACATACACGTCAAAGTAAGTTAGATACCGCCCCTTTTGTAGAATTGGGGTTACCAAGAAGGTTGGTAATTGTAATGAGGTAAAGAGATGTTAAAGAAGGGGGAAATTATTTGAGTTGTAGGAGAATGTGTTTCGTTCTACATTCGAAATTAGCGGTGAAAAAGTAATGCCAAAATGACCTGTCATGGCGATCTGTAGCCGCAGCAGTAATAGTAGTCGGTGTCTTGACGGTGAGGGGGGGGGGGAAGAGGTCACGTGGTCAAAAAGAGGAGGAAGGAACATCAGCCATATTGGTTTTTGGCGGTCAATTCAAACAAAGGAAATATAAAGAATCAAAACAAAAAGGCGTCAGATTTAAAATGAAAAAAGGTTGCATTTAATAAAAGCATTGTAATGAAAAAGGTACAATAAAAAAGGAATACACATATATGTAAAAACGAGTTAGTGAGAGGTTTTGGTGAGATGAAGTTATGGTAAAAAAGAAAAGGGATTTTGCCTTTAGCCGGTTTTCGAGTTCCGAAATGGGTTTTGTGATAATGCAGCGTTAGTTATGTGAACTAAATCTTTAGGTGATAATTGCGCCTAATGATGTTTGCTCTCAGCAAAAGAAATCGGATGTTAAGAGAAAAGAAAGCTTTTGACAGAAAGTATAAGATGCCAGGCATGTAATAAAGATAGTTTCTGGTCAGGGAGACATTTTAAGGGGTTGCTCCGCTAAACCTGATGTTAACAGAAACTAGTCATTATTGGTCATTTTAAATTCTCGAAAGGGCCTATATTTGAGGTATTCATTCCTAGTTTTGGCGAAAAGGAATGGAGAGAGAATGACCAAAGATTTGAAGTCAGAAGAGACGGCATTTGAAGAAATGTCCGTAGATAGAACGTGGGCCCTAGGCGACCCGAACATTAAGTGGAAAAAGGAAGAGATATTTTACGTGCCAAAAGAAATAGACACGGGCGAATGAAGCACTGGAGGGAACAGGCTACAAAAGGCCAAGATAATCGTAAAACAAGGGTTTTTATACACGTGCTGACGTCACGAGAAAAGGAAGCTAATTCTTAGTTCCGTACTTCATAGGGTTCAGAGCTGGCCCCGTCGAGGTGACAAAGCCAGCTTGATATTTTTAACCCTATTTTAGTACTTTGTGAAATGTGACCGCTACACTTTAAATGAAGACCGATATTAGACGTAGCGAACCAAACTAATACTGAAGATGATGAGGTTATATTTAACATTTATGATAATGCAGCTCTTTAGCATAAGAATCAGCCGATGTAAATGCCAGAAAGTGCGATTTCTCCAAAAGAGAAAACTATCTACGAAAAAGGTTTTTAGAAAGACCTTAAATGATGAGAAATATCTAGACTATAGAAATAAAGAAAAGATGGAATAGAAGGGTGAAAACTTCACTCCGTTTGGTGCTGTAGAAATACAGAAAAGAAGGAATAGAAGGGCGAAAACTTCACTCCGTTTGGTGCTGACAGTAGCAAGAATGGTCAGAGAGAAAACGGCCATTTTAATATTTTTTTTCAGAAAGAAAGGAGCGGTAGCTCTGATCAAGGGCAGATAATTCTTCTACGTATTTATGATATCTTATTTTATATCTCAGTGCTAGTGCTATTTTACTCGTATGTGATCGTTACAATTGTTTGCTTTGTAGTTTCTTTTCATAAAGTTATTGCGCGTTTAGTATATCTAAAATATTGTTTAAGGAGAAAAAGTTTTTGTTAGTTTAATAAAAAAAAAAATAAAAAACGAAGGTGGTAAATTACTTATGGTTTGGAAAGTACCAAAACTTACTTGCGAAAAGTTATTTTCTATTTTATTTCGAATAGTTATCATTGTTTTGAATAAATTAAATTAAATTAAATTTCGATTAAATTATGGTCATGTGACACGAGACTTCTTAAGATTGAGAGTCTAGTCGTAGCGACATGAATACACAACGTCTTGGTCGGCGATTAAAAATACGAATCGGCGACTCTTCGCAAAAACCTGTAAAAGGAGCTAATGTTGATTGAATTAGACTTAATATTAAACTAACTGCATTATTAATTATATCTGACTCCATATGATAGTGGAAGAGTTAACGGTGTAAACACAAACAAAGATGCGAGCGTAGTAATCTCTAACGGTAAACTAATAGTAGAAGCAGTAGCAATAGTGACTATAGTAGCCTTAAGGATCAGTACTGCCGATAGTAAGCTAGCGTGCTGATGTTACTAGAGAAAGAAAGGGTAATAGTTAATGATGCACATAAGAGAGGATCTTTCCTTCTCTACCTGTTCCTGCAGTAGTAAAAGGGATTGAATACATGTATGTTGCAAGATGCAAGTTGCACTTGGTAGCAAAGCATTAATAATAAAGAATACAAATATTCTGCAATGAGAATAAGAAGTATATTTATTACAGAAGAATAACAAAAAGGAGTTCTCAGCTGATGAGAAGAAGAAAGAATGCATTTAAAGAGTTCGTATACTACTTAGTAAAGTGTCCTTGTTGAAGATGTTAAGGAAGAGAGTGTGTGGGTGTGCGTGTGTGTGCGTATGTATGAATGTGTATGTACATAATCAGAGTTGAGAGGCGCGTCACTGTGGAACCGTCATGGATTTGTCAGACGACAAAAATTGACTGAACAAAGATGAAGAATAGAGCGGTCTTTTATAGTAAGAGGTGAGTGGTGGATGTGTTGCTGGTCGAAATATCGGCCGGTGAACTGTTTATCGTCAAACATCCAAGTTGAAATGTAAGGTGACAAGAATACAAGGGTTTGCCAGACTTATTGTCTACAAAGTGTATCATGTTGCGAGTCAAGTACATTATTTTCATGTCCTGAAAGTTTGGTTATCTAAAAGACAAGATAACTTTATTTCTCGGAGTAAAAATCTGGGTGTCAAGTGTTTTCACTTGTTGAGCGGAGTGTGTAAGTGCAAAAATACGTATGTGTCCGTTATAAACCGACCAGAGTTAAACTACGATTCAGTCGGCAACAATTTGATTCGGATCGTAGTGCGACCTGAGCGTAGCTTTAGATCCAATGTTCAAAATCTCTCAAAAATCTACTTGCTTCTGGTCTCTTATGAATAAATATTTGGCAATCAATCGTTAATATTCAGAAGCTAATTTGTATTATTAGACTAGTTTACCAATGCCGTCAAAGAATGACGGCTGTGTAACACTATCGACGAATGATGACGTGCACCTCGTGCATGTGTGTGTTGCAGCAGTCTTTAGCCGATCGGTCCCAGGAAAGACGATGACGCATCGAAGTCGGCCACCAGGCAGGGTCGTGGCTCAAAAATGCCCCACGGAACACGAGGGAAAATATGGGGAACATATCTAGGAAAGAAGAAAGGAAGGAAGGAAGGAAGGAAGGAAGGAAGGAAGGAAGAAAGGAAGGAAGGAAGGAAGAAAGGAAGGAAGGGAGAAAGGAAGGAAGAAAGGAAGGAAGGGAGAAAGGAAGAAAAGCAAGAATAAAGGAAAGAAGGAAGGAAGAGAGGAAGGAAGGAAGGCAAGAAGGAAGGAAGAAAGGAAGGAAGGAAGAAAGGAATGAAGGAAGGAAGAAAGAAAGGAAGGAAGGGAGAAAGGAAGGAAGAAAGGAAGGAAGGCAAGAAGAAAGGAAGGAAGGAAGAAAGGAAGGCAGAAAGGAAGGAAGGAAGAAAGGAAGGAAGGAAAGAAGAAAGGAAGAAAGGAAGGAAGAAAGGAAGGAAGGAAAGAAGGAAGGAAGGAAGGAAGGAAGAAAGGAATGAACGAAGGAAGAAAGAAAGGAAGGAAGGGAGAAAGGAAGGAAGAAAGGAAGGAAGAAAGGAAGAAAGGAAGGAAGGCAAGACGAAAGGAAGGAAGGAAGAAAGGAAGGCAGAAAGGAAGGAAGGAAGAAAGGAAGGAAGGAAAGAAGAAAGGAAGAAAGGAAGGAAGAAAGGAAGGAAGGAAAGAAGGAAGGAACGAAGGAAGGAAGCAGACTATACAGTGTTTATAACCATTGTATACACTCCATAGATATATTTATAACTTTTTCATTTGCCAATGAATTATATTGCATTTCGGACGATATTTATTTTTGATGCAAGGATTATTTATTTGTGTTTCGGACATTTTAACTTGAAAACTCAATTGGAAATAAATAATTTTATTATAGAAACAATGGTTATTAAATGTTGTCAAAATTGTATAAACAACGTCGCAGTTTTTGAACATAGTCTGTTCTTTTTCTTGTTTAGGACGGGGGTGTAATAGTCGATGCTTGTCGAAACAGCTGGTAATCATGAAATGTCCAAATTGATCCATAGTTTTTTCCTCGTCAGTTTCGAGTCGCAATTTAAAATCAATGGTTAAAAACAAAAATCTATCATTAAATTTAAACACTTTTAAATTGCATGGCTGACAACATAATTAACAAATTAACATAGTTTATTACTTTGATAATTGATTCTTTGATCTCTTTTTTAAGTTAAACAATAGTAATTAGTGCGGGTAAGATGTCTATACATATATATTCAAATACACACACGCACATATATTCATATATACACACACATTCATATATATATACACACATTCACATATATATACACATTCATATATATATATATATATACACACACATTCATATATATATACACACACATTCATACACACACATATATATACACGCATATATATACACACATTCATACACACATTTATGTATATACACACACATTCACACACACAGATACACATATATACACACACATTCATACACACACATATATATACACGC
>VCCN01003880.1:31598860-31618817 GCA_006491835.1 Architeuthis dux
GTGGGGTCTGTGTTCGCACTCACTTCTATCTATATTATAGTGACCGATTTGTCAAGGGAGATAACTATTGAATGCTAATTATAGAGTCGTCTCCCTTATTTATTTGCAAATGTGTAAGAAATCCAGGTCATATCAGATTGCACTAATTTTCTCTTAAAGGGTGACCCAACACAGGTTGTCTATGATCGATTTGTTTAGCGGCATTTCAACCCTTAATGGGTCATTTAATGCCGAAATCAGTTTAAAAATTCTGAAAGTCGAATGTTTTTGGGTGTTTTCTTTAATAGAGTTTTGCGACTTTATAAAAAAAAAATAACCTTTCACCAAAGTCTTGCGACACAGGGTTATCTAGTAAGTATTATATTTTAATGTTGTTACAATTATAACTTCATAAGTGCGTTGATTCCTTAAGTAGAAAGTATTATCAATCCCCATAGATGTTACTGAAATGTAAGAAAGGTCATGTTCTTACCTGAGATGCTTATGTCTGCCTTTATCAGCAAGTTGTTTGTGTCTCTCTTTGTCATAACTTGTTTCTGGTGTTTCACATTCGAATGATGCCAATAAGAGGGCTACAAAGAGAAAAGAACAAAAATTAGAAGAACATTTTAACTTTTAGAATTTTAAATTTTTTATGGCTACTTTTTTTTACCTTCATCTTATTAAATAAATTATTAGTATTAAATACATAAACATGGCTACGATCGGAATGAAGGATGGGTTTAAGGGTGTTATTTGGACTTCTGTTTCCAGTTGAGTCTTGGTAGCTTAATTGGTAAAGCTGGTCGGGCTAAACAGTGCTTCCCTATGGGGATGTGGGTTCGATATCCCACCTAAGGCTTATTCTTTATTTTCTAATAAACGCTATTTACTACTGGAGGGAAATCGGCCTGAGCAAAAGTTGTGATAAAAAACAACTAATAAATTAAGATGAAGATAAGAAAAAAAAAGTAGTCATGAAAAATTTTAAATATTAACGGTTTATAATACTATGAAAAAATCTTTTTAGAAAAACAACGGAAAAATATTCTAACTTATTTCATTTTTATGATGGGTGGTGGGTGATGGGCCTAAATGACTAAACTTTCAAATAGTATCAGTTATAAAAAAGACTATGCATTTTAATTTCATGAAGCATTTCAAATTTGTTGATTTATAAATAATATCAAGCATTTGTTTAGGATGATAAAAATGCCATTAAAAACAGATTAAAAATTTACAACAGCTATTTCCTAGTCCAAAAGAATCAATGTATAATAGTAAAAAAAAGAACTAATATTGACTATTTTTTTGTCTGAATTTCTGAGACTAATTGTCATATATATAGTCTCAGAAATTCAGACAAAAAAATTAGTCAAATATTAGTTCTTCAAAATCCTTTTTTTTTTCAAACATAAATTTGTATTTCACAATATCAGAATTTCATGTTGGCCAATGACGTGTTGGCAGGGGGAAAGAGATAGATACATGCTTTTCCCAAGGGTATTAGTGCAAAGTGAACGCAAACTCAGCTCGCCAATCCCCTTCACCCTGCCGTTAACCACTCAGCCACTCACACCTCCCTTTAAAGAGCAGTCTATGTTAGCCCCATCATTCTAAGAAGGTTCAGATAAGGAGAGAAATAATCAAAGAAAAATGAAAATAAAGAGATATATATATATTTACTTACGTGTTTCAGAATAGACAGGTGTGGTAAGAATATAACTGAGGATGTTACTGTTTTTCTCATAGGGACACTGAAAAGCCAAACAAGATTCAAATGTAAGACATCTTTTTTTCTCAAAGACATAAAACATAACATAAAAACAACAGCTTGTTTTAAAAACATTACAACTGTTTATGTCGCATTAGTGACTACAAAAAAATAAGTGTTATCAACATACAGGGTGTCCCAAAAGTAACGCCCAATTTGTCTAAAAATGTTATTGATGCAATAAACAAAACTACAGATCTAATAGACATAGACATATGCAATGCGTTACATGTAAGGTTTACTGTGACTTCCCTCCATTTCAATGTATTTATTCAGTCAGAAAGCTACTGATATGTGAAGTGAGTAATAGAAGACTTAAAACCTTTCATAGGTTTTCTTGAACAAACAAAATCTGCCATCTTGTTAAATTTGTTCAAACTTCAATTATTTCAGGCTTGTTTTTATATTTTGTGTCATTCAATATTTGAAACCATTCATGCAAAATTAGCAGAACATATTTCATTTGCAAGAAATTTATTTTGTTATTGAATACATCTAGGTACATCAATAACGTTCAAGTATGTTTGGTCTATTCCAAAATAATTTTGTATCTTTAGTTTAGTTTAATATTCAGGAAATATTGAACATAAACAAGAAAATGCTGTGCAACAATGCTTTTGATATTTTATAAGTACAAGGTTATTTCAAATTTACTTAAATATTTCTGTCATTTTCTGATGGCATCGGTAAACTAGTATCTTAAAAAAAAGAATATGAAAATATTCTATGAATATGACATTTCTAAAACATAAATAAATAACTCACCTCAACTTGCTGCCAGGACACAAATTCAGCGAGTTTCTTGGCCAACAACCAGAATTTCTAGAAAAAGAAGATAAGAAAATGATAAGAAAAAAGTAAAACAGAAAATATTAAATGAAAGAGAAAATGTGTAAATCACAGAATGAACAGAAAAATGAAGTCTCTTCATTAAAATAGAAAGTATATTGATAGGTTAGAAAATGTTTCTTGAGGGCATTTTGAACACTTTTCAATAAGAAAGCCTTTTAAAGCAACACAAAGGCTGATGTTCTCGAGCAATAACCTTATAGCCAGTATATAAGATGGACATTTAATTTCTTTTTTAAATAATAAATTTCAAAAAATATAAAAATATTACACTGCATCCAATGTGCAGGTATAATCACTAGGGTCTGTCTACCAAAGCTCGATACGGACAGTTCTGTGGCTTGGGTTAGTTGCAGTGAGCAGTAGTCCTGCAAATACCCTTGTAAACCATTCATCTTATAGTCTGGTATATATGGTATTTAAAATTAACAATTTTTCATCTTTACCTTTATATTAATAGAATGAATAACTGATAACAACTTAGAAAAGCAATGACAAATAAATCTAAATCATAAATATGATCAGGATTTGCTTTAGTTTAGTTTACATTGCAATTCTCATAGAAAAATCTTTTTATTTTTGGTTAAATTTGTGTGCTTTCTATCCATAAGACATTGGTATCTTTCAAAAAGGTCAGTTTTGAGAAAAACATTTTTACGGCTTCAGGAGGGGGGGTGTTATATTTACAATTTAATTATAATGCTAAACTGAACCCTTACTTTCCATCAGTTAATTAATTGAAAGTATAAAGAGAAAATATTTACCTCAAAGTTGATGTTTCCGTTGGGCAATCTGTAAAGTAAAAAAAAGAAAATCCTGTTATAACGACTAATGTTCAATGATTCTTTCTATATGGCTAACATTAACCATTTCAAGAGAAACCTATTAAGGTGGTTAATGCCTGAATTAAAATGTCCAAGTAGACTTCTAAAAGAGATCTACAATGTGTCTATTTAAAAATGTATTTACTGGCAAAATGTTAAAATGTAAGAAAATTAAAAATTGCTTTATCAAAATGTAAGAAAGTAAATTTTTAAAAAAATGTAAAATTTAAACATAAAAGAAAAATCGAACAGAAAAAATTCTACAACTTTAGGAAAATAGAGAATTTTACTTCACAACTAAGCACTACTGTTATTAGTGATTTTCATTCACAGCCCTGTCAACAACTTACACAAAGACAAACACTCACACCAAAGGAGGACTATTAAAAATTCTTCTGTGAGGGGGCCCAAAATGTACCCTTCAGGCAAGTTTTTGAGCAGAACATAAGTATTAAATGATCTACTTTTTAAATTGTATATCCACTATATCTTTTCACATGCTAAATATACTATGTTGGCATCTGCTTACTTCCTCTAGACAGGATGTCCCAAAAGTAACGCTCAATTTTTATTAACAGTAATGTTTTAAGGGAAGTAACTATTCAATGTAATGTTCAGCTCGCCAGTACGCCTAAAATTACTAGTAAAATTGATATCGTTAATTAATCGGATGAGCAAGCCACAAGTGAAATGGAAAAAAAACTTTTCTTTTATTAGTAATTTTTGGTGTACTGGCGTGCACACATTACATTAATTAGTTGCTTCCCTTAGAACTGGTATTACTGTTGGACATTCCTTTTGAGACACCCCGTTATGTTCTACCAAAATAAATGAACAAAAATATGGCCACAGCGTTCAAGATTCAAAAAAGTACAAAAAAAAGCCACAGAAATATTTGTCCACAGGATGTTCCAGGGATTGAGAAAAAAAAACACTTTCATTTTCACATGTATTTGCTGTCTCTATGTATGTGATCATTAGATTGAATGAAAGTTTTGATGGATTTGTTTATTAAATCCTACCCATGATATAGGTTTCATAAACAACTAGTTATGGATAAGATGTGAAAATGAAAGTGTTTGTTTTTTTTTCGCAATACCGGGAAATTCCAGTGGGCAAATAATTCTGTGGATTTTTTGTACTTTTCTGAATCTTGAAGTATGCAGCCATATTTTTGTTCATTTATTTTGGTAGGAGTTAAGTCCCCTGATTCGGGCAATACTCAATACGTCTGCCAACGAAGTTTGAAGAGGTGTATGTATTTATAGTAATACCCCACTTAGTGCTTCCCCGTTTAGTGCTGATTCGCTATACTGTTCTTTTTCACAATAAATGTGGTAATGTTAAGTTTCCAAGATAAATAATGATAAAAGACAGTCTCTGGAGTAACTACATACTGTACATTTTGGGTAATGTCCAATGTGTAGGAGAATGAACACGTACACAATTATTTATCAAGTAGCAAAACACATCAACACCTAGTGATATTTCACCAGCTCCGAAAAGTAGCTACCAGATGAGATACACAGCACTAATCCATCCCACCTTGTTGGGGTTCAATAATGTGTCTGTTCACATAATATCTCCAAAAGTTTTCAATGAATTTCAATTAAATTTTGTGGAAGGATGAGCCATGGGCTACAGAAGAATTACATTTTGTGGGTAGGATCCAGGAATTTATTTTCAATTGCGAGATATTTTTCATATATTAAGCCAATAGTCCGAAATATGGAATATCGAAACTTAGTTACCTCCCCTGTACTGTAGCTATATATGAACTGATTTCAATTCAGTTTTTAGTTAGTGTATGGTGTTTGGCAGAGGTATGCGCTCTGAGTGCTTTATAGTTTTGTTTCTCTCTCTCTCAGTAATTTCAACAAAAACTTGATTAGTGAATGTTGTAAAAGCCTGATTACTCACCGATTTGAAAATCCCTCATTAAGAAAATAGATGTCTTTCACAAAGAGGCTCAAGAATGGAATTATAACCTGAAAAAGAAAAAGAGGCAAATTTCATAAATTTCTACCTAAGAGCAAATATAAATCTGGCAACATTAAAAAGCAAAATATGAAATTTAATTATTCTATTATGTATTTCTTATCAGATGAAGTATTGTAAACAATTATTAATTTTTTACTACTATTTAACTTCATCTTAATTTTTAGTTGTTTTTTTTTTTCAAAAATTAATAATGAAATTTAATGCTAATATTTTATTTCCAAGCAAAGATTGAAATGAAAAGTTAAGTTGAATGAACAGCAAAACTAAATTCTCACAATAAAGACAAAAAGATCTTGAATAAACATTTGGATACATTAACCCTCAAAGCAAAAAAGGGAATTTGCTTCCCGTGTCGCACAACACATGAGGCAATGATTTTATCTCCATTTCTCAAACAATCCATGGAGACCTAATCCTTATTTGTAGCAATTGTGGGTTTTAACAGGGCCAGGGTGCTACCCAATGCCCAAGATAGACAGCCTTGAGGGGCTAAAGGCTTCAACTGCCCTGCTATTTACTCATAGCTGGAGGGAGAAGTAGATCCATGCCTTTACTAAGGGCATTAGTGCAAAGTGAACACAAGCTGTCCCAGCTGGAGTTTGAACTCAGTTCACTAATTTCATTAACCATTAGGCCACCCACACTTAACCTTTACCCCTTTAAAATGATGGAATCAATGTTGTGAATACTTTACCTTTTCTCGGTCATCAACAGCTCCCTCCGCTCGCCAAACGGCAGCTTTTAAACAGGAACGGTAACTGCTGAAGTTGTTCGAGGGATCCATTTGATGCTGTTGAAAGGAAGAATTGATTTTCAAAGATTTATTTTTAAATTCATAAATGTACATCTTCAGGAGATAAGAAAATTTTGATTGTAACTTTACAACTGATACATAAAGAAGAAAAAAATTAACTTGATTAATGTTGAACAATTAATCACCAAGAATTACCAACAGTATGTAATATATATTTAATATTTAAGAGTAGACAATAAGAATGGATCAAGGAGTCGGCATTGAACTGAAGAATTAGAGAATGAATACAATCAAAACATCTTTTATTATAATAAAACTTCTTATGGTAAAAGAGTTAAGGGATTTAAAATAAACTATGTCGTGTAGTATCATTTGCCAAATGATGACAGGTAAAGCGAAAGAAAATAAACTCGAGAAGCAGTTACTTCATAAAATTCACAAAGAGTGCAAATGGATTTGTTTTTTTAAATTATCAAATTAAACTAAAATATCTTGAAACAAAAAAGCAAATAGTCTTACCTCCAATATGGAAAATTTGGCCTTGTTCACTTTTGCCCACTGGAAAAACAAACAAAAAAAAATTTACAAATAAGCTTTTTCTTGGAAATAGTACAAACATTTATTTTGAATAAAAACCTATTAAAGTTACCACAAAATAAAACCCAGAAATAATTAATTGTAAAATGTATTTCGGTTTTGTTACTAATTAGACTTTTGTAATATCCAATGTAAATAGAAACTGACAAGCATTTGGATAATGTTCAAGGGAAATAACTGTGGTTTTTCTTTTTGTGTGTGTGAAAAAAAAGTTGTGGGAATAAAGATTTCTTTCCTTTAACACATTACTTGCAATATGGGGACAAATTTAAAGGGTAAAAAATATATGCAGTTGTGTGTCACTGAATACAATGTATTAAGAATCAGAAATAAAATAGTAAAATTTTAAAAAAACAGAAAATCAATAAATAAAAATGTTTGTACTTACAGTTTTTCGTAATCTTGCAACAGGAGACATATTCATTCCAGCTGGAAAGTTAAAAATATAATTCAAAGTATTATTTGATTTAGATATTGTAATAAAAAATTCAGGTTATTAATACATACATTTTTGCAATCAATTTTGTGTACAGATAAGTTTTCAACTTGTAAACCAATAGAAATGTCAAATAGGAGGAAATTGTAACAAAATTCTTCAGCTATATTACAATTAGAGCATGCATGTACACAGGGAGGGGCTTGAGCCTCTGCTCCTTTTCTTCTTCATATCAAAAGTTCCCTTTTAGTCAAAATTCAAAAATATATTTTAATAGAAGACTCGACAAACATAATGCATTGAATTTAGTGGAATTTAAGAATATTTACCACATAGAATTTTAACATTTTTCCTATATGGCATTGAGGATTTCTTTTTTAAATATGTTAGGGAAATGCCCTTTTTTCAACTGAGCCTCTGCCCTTCTGAGAGTCTGTGCATGTCACAGATTAGCATATACTGATTAGTTTGATAATTTAAGCATTTCAAATTAAAGGATTCTCAAAAATCATTTCTATTAGCAAAATCAAATCAAATATGGACTCTGAGAATGTTTTTTTTTAAAAGTCTTTTCTTATTTTTGCTTTTTATCACAACTTTACTAGAAAGTTGTGATAAAAAATAATAAGATGAAGAAAATACTGATAACTAAAAAAAAAATTCTGCGTGTTGTAGAAATGAATACTAAGTAATAAAACAAAAAACAGTATTTCATTTCAAAAGCCACCATGGATAGTTTGCAAATAATCAAGAGAGTTTTAATTTTTGAAGTAATTTAAAACCCATAAGAACCCAGACCCATTTCTACTTGAAGGAATATTATGTAGGATTCTGGGTAGGCAAATTGACACACAGTCACGTTACTGCACCAGGATGTTCAGTAGATGTCACTTAGTACATTTCATGAGTTAAAACCAAGGATAAAAATATATTATATAAGAATTGTATGTGACATTGGTGTCACAGTGGGTTCTTATGGGTTAACAGAAGAGAAGACATCACTCACCAATGATAGCCATAAGAGAGTTGAAATTTCCAATGTTGATACATTCTTTTGCCACATCTATGAAATATTCGATCATCCGAACACGGTTTTTCTTTTTTAAATGCTGTAAAATGACAGGGGAAAAATAAACAGTGAAATCAAAGGAAAAACATAATAGATAAGTAGTTTTTAGTGAAGAGCCACAATTCTCTGCATAATACATTTGAAAAGATATTCATCTTTTTAATACAATACTTTGCAGACAATTATGTACAGTAATACCTCAGTTAGTGTTGTAGATACGTTCCTAAAAAGATGCAGCATTAAATATGGGGGTGATTAGAACACAGCATAGAGATGGTGCCAGCAATCATTTTCAAATATATTGATTGATTGATTTGTTTAGCGGCATATCAACCCTTGATGGGTCGTTTAATGCCAAAATCAGTTTAAAATTCTTTTTAAATAGAGTCTTGGTGAAAGGTTATTTATTTTTTTTTTTAATTAGTCTTGCGATTGGTGAAAAAACAGGTAGCCCCTGTTTGGGGAGTGTCTTACCCCTCTGCTGGGGATGCAGTCAGCGTATTCTAGGCCCCAGTCGACAGGGCCGTTTAAAATATATGATGTCATTATTGATCCCCAACAAGTTGGAATGGATGAGTGCTGTGTATCTCATCTGGTAGCTACTTTTAGGAGCTGGTGAAATATCACTAGGTGTTGATCTATATGGCTACATGATAAATTATTGTGTATGTGTTTATTCTCATACACAGGACACATTAACCAAAGTGAACAGTATCCAGTTATTTCAAAGACTGTCCATGGTGCTGTCTTTTATCATTTATATAATATTTATTTTTTGGAAAAATAACATTACTAAATTCACTACAAAAAATATTTCAAAAAGAGCGCTCTAAGATCGAATCAGTGCTAAATGGGGTAGCACTGTATTCATACAAGCTTCCAAAATGATGGCTTCAGACAGTAAAAAATTAACAGAATATAGAAAATAAAAAATTAATTTGTTAAAATTTATTTTCTAATGCTCATTTGTAAGTTTCATGTAAATTTATTTTCAATAAATTTTACAAATGTTCTTAACAAAGAGATTAAAATATTTACTCTAATCAAAAATTAGAGAGAATATTATGGTTCAAATAAAAATTTAAAAAAATTAAAATTATACTTACTGAACATATTTCTGTTGCTACCAAATAACTGAGCCGATTGAACCACTGAACATAACTTTCCAAATTCGTTATCATTTTCGGACCGCTACAATTCTGGAAATAAAAGATTCCAATGAAAAATGTTCTTCTATTGACAGCAAAGAGGTTTTAGTAAAATAATCAATAAGAAAAACAAATTCAATAGACTTTTACTTACTCCATTGTTATCTCTTTCTTCAGAACAAGCACAAAGAAATTCTTCAACTCCAATATGTGAAAACCGATCCTGTAGAAAAGAAAAATTGCATAAAAATGTTACCAACATAATTTAATGGAAACAGTTCAGACAAATACAACCAATAAATACAAGAGAATTAAAAAAGATTTTTTAAAATAGAGACCAACGTTCCCTCTAATCTTTAGTAGAATGTATGCAAAAGTTTTATGTTGTGAAGATTTTTCCCCATGACAAATGTATGTGCAGACTGAATCTACAAATGTAAACTTTGTAAATAATTTGGGCACAACCTCTCTCCCATGGCTAATAAAACTGTATTGGCATGTTTTAATATAATACAAGTATGATTGCATTCTACAAAGAAACGTATATAGTTGAGATTTTATTCTATACTTTGAACTATTTTGTTCAGTTTGTTTTGCAATTAGATAAAACATTAATAAGTATTTACCATTTTTATGTGCTGCAATGTCGAAATAATTTAATAAAAGTAACACCCATCAATTCAGATTATTATTATTATTAAAGTGCTGGAAATGGTTAAACCAATTACAAAGCTTGTTGAGAAACTATCCAGATGTTTAATGTGCACATGAATTTCCTTTGTGTGCTGTGTGCAAAAAGTATTTACCTAGATCTTAGTTCTTTTTATAACAACTCAACTCGGGCTATCATTCTACAGCAGCAAGCAAACAGCGTAAACCAAAATAAAGAGTAAGCTTCTGGTGAGATTTGAATTCACAGCCCAGTTTATGTCCAACTGCTTTGAACACTGCCACAAAGGCTTTCATGGCAGAAGTCAAATCTCACCTTTTAAACTTACCCATTACTCTGATTATCAGCACCATGTTTGTTTTTGTTTTAGAACTAGTAGTATTATAAAAGCAATCTCACTGGAAGTGCTGATAAAAGCAACTAAAATTAAGATGAAGTTAAAAGACTAGCCAAAATTAATAAAATATTGGGTTATAATACTTCCTCTAATGATAAGAATAAATAAGAAAAATTGCTTTAATAATATTACTAGTTCTCAAAACATAAACAACAACATGGCACAGATAGTCGGAATAAAAAGAGTTTAAAATGTGAGAATTGACTGCTGCTGGCTACAAAGCTTTTGTAGCAGAGTGGTCATGTAAACCAGGCTTCCCTCTGGTATGGGTTACAGGAATTTGATTCTCACTGAAAGCTTACACTTTATTTATGCTGTTTGCAAGTTGCCATAGAAATGACAACTAAACAATTGAGATGAAGATAAAAAGCAGTCAAAATTAAAACAATATTCGGTTACAATACTTCATCTAATAATACAAGCCTGAAAGTCAGACCATAGATGCCCTATTTAAACACGAGTTCAGTTAAATGTTTTAAAAAATAAACACTGTGATATGAGATATGTTAAAAAAATGTCTTAGCTTCTTAAACACAAAAACGCAACCTTACATCACAGTTTGATTTTGAGAAATGATTTTTTTTTAAATAAGAACAAAGAAATATTCTTTTATTGCATCATTAAAAAGTTACATTCGATATGTTGGTATGTCAACTTGTCAGTCAGTCAATGACAACTATCGCTGCTAGAGAAGCGTAGTGCATCTAAAAATAAAAAATAAAATGTACTTACTATTTCAACGTTAGTCAACTGTTTGGCCATAACCAAGGGACTCGGACAAATCTCAATAATGTCAGTCTGTAATAAACGGTTTAAAATTCATTAAAAAAATTAAAATTCACTAAATACGTTTAAAATATTAATTTTAATACAGCATTCTTTTTTTTTTATTAATAGTATGAGTTGATAGAGAAAAATAAATTGATTAATGCTCATCAAATGAATATTAACATTGTTTATTATTTAAGGGAAGAAATATCAAACATAAATTAGCAGAAGATACGAGTTATTTCCCTTAGCCAATAATAATATATTGGTGGATACTATGTTGGTTTGTTTTTTCGTTTTTACACGAGACGATCGACTTAGCAGTTACTGGTGGGTAGTAATCAATGACGGATTAACCATTAGGCTGAGTAGGATTAAGCCTAGGGGCCCAGGAAAGGAGAGAGGATCCGAGTGTACAAAAATGATTTAATTGAGTGTCCACATGAGTATTTTGGATAATATTTCAATACTTTTGCATATATATTTTACATGTAGTGCAATATACATTTAGTACATTATACATAGTAAAAACGATATAAGTTATTTAACGTGACTTAATCTTACTTTCTTCTATTCAACAAAGGGTGGGGCGGCAAGGTCATGGGGTACCTTACTTAAGCTCAGCCTGGGGGCTTGGGTGGTAGATAATCCAATCACAGGTAGTAATTAGGATCTTTCTTCCTGGTTCCCAAGTTTCTGCTTTGTCATTGAGATGGTCACATGGTTTTCGACAAGTGCCAAGCATTTTTTTTTGTCAGCTTCCCCTTAAACATGACATACTGACTTTGTGCTTGAAGAGTAGAAGTACATAAAATGTAAAACTTATAGAACAGAATTTGTTTTTTGACATTTACTTACCGTGGGAATAACTTGGTTTTGTGATTTTTGCAATGATTCTGTGTTGATTTTGGAAATGTAATCTTCAAATTCCTGGAGGCATGAAAGCTACAAAATTTTAAGAATAAAACAAATTTCAAAAATGGAAAAGAAAACAATTGCAAATATATATATATATATATCATTTATTTTCAGATACTTTAAAAATTTATATTATTAATATGCGTAACCGCTACCATTTTTATTTCCCATTTCATGCTTTGGATCAGTAAAACACTGAATTTAAAAGTATTTAAAAGTTGAAGTAAATGAAGGAGAGGGTGCAGAAAGGGGGGGGGGTTGAGTTAAGAAAACAATTGAGACTGAGAGCAAAGTAGAGTAAAAAGAAAAGAAAAGATGGAAGAGGAATAAAATGAAGGGTAAAGAAAAATCATAGCAAAGGAAAAATGAAAGAAAAAGAGAGAAAAAGAAAGAAGAAATTATTATATATAAAATAATGATAGATAGGTAAGAAGGCGTGGATTGAGTGACATAAAATAAATGGGTAGCAATCATTTTCCCCAAACATTGATTGGTCACTTTTTTTCATAGTTTACTATTTGCAAAAAACAGTGGTTAACTTTTTTTTCCCCTAAAATTACTGCGATGGGGTGTGTGTTAATGTTTATAATTGATGGGGTAAAAAGCATTTATTGTAAATGGTGTTTATTTATGATAAGATTTAGTATTTACTTTGTAGAAAATGAACCGGACTCAAAATAAATAGATCTTTTTTATCAAGTTGAATATCGTTTTTAAACCTTTAGAATTTCCATGTGTACTGCTAGTAAATAAATAATGAATTCATGCCGAATAATACTTACTCTATGAAGTAAATTGTGCATCATGTTAGTGACATCTTTGCGTAAATCAGGGAAAATGTTCACAATTCTGTGTGAAATGTCCTTCAAAGTTTTCATCATCAGTTCATCCAGGAAATCGTACGGAAAGAGATCAGTCCAGTGGCTACACGAAAAGAAGGGGGGAACATTAAATTTAACATAAGAAAATTAATCATTCAATACTTGAAGTTATTCCATTTTTAAAAACTAATATATGTAGGTACATCAATAAAGGTGCGGTTACAGTTAATGGCACCAAGACAAGTACAAACTATGGTTGAGACCGTTTCCGTTCACTTCGTACTAATGCCCTTGGGAAAGGCATGAATCCGTCTCCGCTTCCCACAGCTATGGGTAAATGGCAGGGCATACCGGGCTCCCTAGCTATGGTTGGTAACCAGTCTAGGAGATGGACAACTCTGAATCCAAACCAGGGAGTGACGGCCCTTCGAGACAAGCAACACATTGTGATGCACAAATAGTATGGTGTGACACACAGAGCGCTCTGGTCATCCAATGCATCCCGGTCTATCTCCAGCTGTCCTGACTTTCTTGCCGCTAGGCCCAAGCCAGGCAGTCAGGCAGGAGAGAGTGACACTGACAACATGTGCAAATCTCCCTCACTTTAAATCTAAGTCCGAGTGAGAGTCATGGCTTCAGAGTCAGACCCAGCAGTTTACTGCTGCACCACTCAGAACTGAAGCCATGGTCATCCTTGACCTCGAAGAACTAAAATGATAAGCCATATGATGAAAAAAAACATATATTTACACAACAAATATTTATTATTCAACACAATCTCCTTCCTTGTCATTGCACTTAATTCAGCAGTGAATATTAATCACAAGGATTGAATGATATAAATTGAAAATTTCAGATCAAAATTCAGCAAACAACTACAGGTTAGGCTACAGACTTAATGATCCATCCTTGAATAATTATTGGAACATAATAGAAAATTTGAAGATTTTGTATTACAAAATGTAAATGTATGTTCATACAGCCTCACCCATAAATAAGTACACCCCTACCACTTTTTTATATAAAGTTCATTTTCTTCTAAACCATACATAGCAGGATTTTATTTCTAGTGGAACATTACACAATCAAAACAGATATTACCAGGTATTATTTATGACCAAACTCTACAGCATTGAAACTGTTGCTAAAAATATGAATATGTTGCCATTCAAAGATGAGTACAACTCTATGAAAACATATTTTAGGCAACTGAGTTTCAATGCTGTAGATTTTGGTCATAAATAATACTTGATAATATATGTTTTGATTGCGTAATGTTCAACTAGAAATAATAAAATCCTGCTATGTTTGGTTTAGAAGATAACTTTCTATTAAAAAGTGGTCTGGGTGTACTTATTTATGGGCGATACTGTATAAGATATTGTAAAATATAAGTAAAATTATATATATGCATGTATGTATTATACTAGGGTGGATAAAAAAGGCCATAGCCTGACACAGTTATTAGCTGAATTTTGATCTGAAATTTTCGATATATAATGTTCAATCTGTGTGATTAATGGAGAAGTATTGGATTAAGTGCAAAGAAAGGAGATTAATTTAAAACAAATATTTGTTTTGTAAAATAAATGCTTTTTTTTATCATTAGGCTTTGGACTTATTGTATATACGTAGATTCATCAATAAGGTGAAATATAAGTCAAATTAATGGGACAAAATTTAAAACCTTGAAAACCAAAATGAAATTCAATCTTGGTTCTATCTTATCAAATATAGAATTAAAAAGATACATTGAAAACTTATATAATACAACACAATGATACAAAAACCAGTTAAAATATCTAAGAATAAATAAACATTAAAAAATACTGTCTAAATTAATGAGAAAACAAAAACAACATTTTTTAAATTAAGAAAAGAAAACTTACTTTAGCAAACGTAAAAGGTGATGCCCAAAACGACCCAGAGATTCCTGCAAAATTAAACAAAGTTCAAGACATTATTTAATAAGATTAATTTCTTTAGAAATTTAGAAAAAGAAAAAAAAAACTGTTTATACTGCCTAATGATATTACTTAACCCATTGAAATTGAATTAACTGTGAATTTCAGGAATTTCCATCATTGCAGTTCTATGGCTAACTCAATAAAATTTCTATTTTATTATGATTGATGGCAACTCACGTCTATCTGTGAGTCAGGGCTTTTATCTTGCAATGGATAACACAAATGACACCTCCATAAAGCACAAGTGCTTCCAATGAACTTACATTTTTATGATAAAAAACATTGGTAGCTATTTTCAAATACAAGGAAACAAATAAAAATCCTACAATATTAAAATGAGTAGGAACTTGAATTCATATGCCAAACAGCTAAATGTAATATTTAATAAGTTTTTTTTACTTAATACCAAATAGCCAGACAGATAGGCCAGTATATAAAAGAGGATTTGGGGCAAAGTCCAGCTACATAGATAGATAGATATAAATGTGTGAACACATGAATAACCTAAACCTTTGGTAGCAGTGATTAATAATAGAAATAACAAAATAATTGAAAAATATTCATTTAAATTTTACCTTTTTCGCTCTGTCTGATACTAAATTTTGTTGACAAACACACATCTGAAAAAGAATAATTCATAAACGATATCAAAATATTTCTAACTTGGCAAATATTCTCAACAATAAAAGAAAATTATAAAAGCAATTATTAAAGTTAATTGAACGACTGTTGAAAACAAAATAAACAAAACAATACAGGCCTGGTCTATAACTTTGAGAAAAGTCATTAACATTCCAACATTTGTTTGGACAATCTAATCTCTTCTTCCCATGTTTCAGACGATTCATTCTGCAGCCTTCTTCAGGTTTAATATGTAACATACCTAAGGAAAGTGAGTCTCTTTTATCGGTTTTGCACCACCAGAGAAAGAGACCAATAAAAGAAACTCTCTTTTCTTAGGGATATTACATATTACATCTGAAGTATGGCTGTAGAATGAATTGGCCGAAATGTTGTGTGAACATCAAAGATAGGAAGAAGAGATTGGATTGTTCAAATAAAAGTTGGTATAATACGTGCCTTGCTCATAAGTATTCAAACAAGCACAAACTCTGTGCTTATTGCCTATAACTGCATTCTTTCGGTATATGTATTGGTTTGCAAGTCTTCCACACATTTCTTGGGCTTTTGTTAAAACAGCTAGAGACACTTCCATTATATCTTTGGGCGGAGTTTGTTTAAATAATTGTTTCCAATGGCTGACTCCAACTTGAGCAGAGATGCACTTTTTTTTCTTTTTTTTACAAATACTAGTTTAAGTCTATTTAACTAACTAGTTTGGCAACTCTTCCCCAAATAACAATGTTAGTAGCCTTTACAATCTCCTTGATTGATTCTGAATAACATTTTAGTGAGATAGAAAAAAATACTTGGTTTAATTAATTTAACAATTTAATTCAATTTTTTTTTTTAAATTTCCTGAAATTTAGCATTGAGAACCACAAAACACTTCTTGTGCTGATTGCAATAAAATTTGGTTCTTCTTGCATAAAGTTCATGTTTTTAATTCTTAAAATCAAGCCATACATGCAAGATTTCTATTTGTTCAAATACTTATGGGCAGTACTGTAATAATTGGCAACAATATTAAGAAAGCCCCCACTGATGACAAAAGTAAAAGATCTCAGCGACGCTTACTTAATATGATTTTGTATGAAAGGAAAGTAAATTATTTGTCCATTTCTGAGAAATGATTTAATAAACAGATTTTTTTTTACAAAACCAAACCAAAATATTCTTTAAATGATATCAAGTATCACAAAAACATCATGAAAATATTATGTTCCATTATCATCTAAGCATAACACAGCAACTTGAGAATTTATTTAAAATGATATTTTCTGTAGAAAAAAAAACAAATACATGTAATTATAATAAATACTTTTGGTATCAGAAAAGATTTGTTATTTATAGCGATCTAGGGCAGGGACTGTTCCAAAAGCAGATGGTGTGTCGAGCAGCCTGCTCTTATGTGCATGTAAGGAAATCTGACAGAATGGTAGAGGTAATTTGACAATGTGGAAATGAAAGATTGAGAAAAGCTCATGAAGAAATGCAAAATGCATAAAGGCTTATCTTCATGATAATAAATGTTTGAGACGTAACACGCTTTTTTTCAATCTTTCATTTTCCACATTGTCAAACATTTTTTTATTTTCGTACTGCAATGACTGTTTGAGTTTTAGTAAAAAATGATTATTTTATTAAATCAACTATTGTAAACCTTTTTTATTAATTTTTGACTACTATTTGTTTAATCACAATTTCTGTGTTATTGTTTACTTTTGATTTGAGTAAAAAAACTGATCGATTATTTTATTATTTAAGTTTTATTTAGACAAAGTATTGTAAACCATTTTTATTAATTTTTAACTACTATTTACCTCCATCTTAACTTTTAGTTGTTTTTTTAATTACAATTCAACTTGGTTTTAGTAAAAAAGCTATTATTATTCGTTAAACCATTATGATTTTTTTTTAAATTACCCAAAATTAAGATGATAATAAATAGCAGTTAATAAAAATGGTTTATAATACTTGATTTAGTAAAAAAAATAAAATAATCGTTTTTTACTAAAACTCAAACAGTCATTGCAATACAAAAGTAAAAAAAATGTTAGCTTCTTTAGCCGTGATCGGTCAAATCAGTCCTTATGATACAATGCATTTTTGACAATTAAGTCGTCCTACTTTGCCCAAAATTGTATTTAACAGATACAAATCAATCCACTTCTAAAGCAGGGTATGTTTCATCCTTATTAATCCACTAAAAATTCTTAATATATAAAATATAAATTAAACAAAGAAAAGTAAAGAACGGAACTCTTTTGAACATATACAAATTAAACTGTTAAGACATAATTAATCTGGGTCTGTTTAATCAATATTAATCCACTAATCTTCATCCGAAGACAATTCAACCACACCATGAAAATTAAAACAAAGAGCGGCCAAGTGGCAAACGTAGTACAAAGCCTGCCAGATCAAAAACTACCCAGTTTTCTAAATTCAGCTTTTCTGGCAGCCAAATAAATGGTCCAGTACTGTACCAAATATGGGTGAATGTTTTGGAAAAACATTCATATGAAATTTTTAATGACAAAATAATGCAACATACCTGACAAACTTGTGAAAACAGAACTTGGGGTTTAATGAACAATCTTGAACCAAGAAGGAATGCAAAAACATAGGTTCGCTAGAAAAACAAAAGATAAAAGAAATAAGAGTGAAATCAAGGAATGGATAAGTTTGTATCCAACAGAATATGATAATCATAAAGACAATATTAATTAATTAATAATTAATTGGGTATCCATATCAGCCCAGCATCAGTGTTAGCGATTGCTAAACAGGAGGACTAGATCATATAAATGCTTGTTTCTTTATTCATGTATATGATCCATTTAGCAACCGCTAACACCGATGCAGGGCTGATATGGGTTCCAATTAATTATTAATTAATTAATATTGTCTTTATAATATAATATAATTTATATGAATAAAAATAAAACAAGATTCAATTTCTGTTAGAAAAAAAAAGAAGTATTATTAAAAATAGAAATATATGAAGTTTTATTCAGCAGAAATAATAAAAAGTGAATTGAAACATTTTCAAATATCAATCTTGGCAGCATGCCGTGTTGGGGGTGATCAATTAAAAACTGGAAAAAAGGGGTAATTAATGAATAAATTACCTCGCATTTCGTTCGGCAGTGATCACTAAAAATGTCTGAATTTTCAAAAAAGCAGGCATCAATGCTGCTGGACACAATCTAAAGCACCAATTTATCATAAACTTACATTGCAAATTGAACCCCCACCCCCACTAAAAAAAAAAAAGAAGAAGGTTTTTTCTAGACATGATAAAGAGTAAGTGTTTAAATTTTCAGCCTTCTAGCTCCATTGGCGCAGCCTGTTCACGTGATAGATAAATAGCGAGCCAGCCAGACCAACTTGAAAACTGAAGAAACCTCCTTCGACAGTCTTGGTGACTGTTTTTGTTGACGGTTCCTAATATTATTTGTAATAAATAATCATATGTCAATGATTTAACTTTTGAAGATGTTTTGTGTAACTTCAAAAGTTAAATCATTGACATATGGTTATTATGAGAGTTTCAGGCTGACAAACCAACTCTATATACAGCCATGCCTCGGCTCGACACAAGCAACTCGACCTGGGCGTAAGTCGGCCATTGTAGGGTCAAGTGGAACATACGTACTGCACAACATAAGTCACCATGACAAAGACATGTTGACCTAAACCTGTATATTGTACGTATGTCTTCCTTCCGTTTTTTGGTTTTTCACTTTCCAAAGAAAGAAGAACAAATCTTATCCCTTTCTTTCTTTCACAAAGCCTTTTACGATCTCACTCTCTCGCCTTCCCTCGCCGGGAGAACTTAAAACAAACGTGACGTATGCACTGCATTCTCCTTATCATGCTGACAATAACATGACGGAAATTTGTCATTGAGTTAGAGTTATACTAGCAGAACACAGACCTGCAGAAGGCCCCGCCCACCAACTTCAGAAGGAGCTATATATGTGTATATTGAACAGAAAGTAAGGGTTCAGTTTAGCATTATAGTTACATTGTAAAAAATATTTTTAAAAACCTCTAAAAGCTTTAAAAAAATCTTTTCTGAAAATCCAACTAGTCCAAGTTCTTCCCCTGGGTCCACTAAGTATGCATACCAAATTTGGTTGAGCTGCACAAATGTTTAGGGGGGGTGGACACAGTGACAGATAGAGCCAGTTTTATATATTTAGATTAGTGTGACTGATACTATCAGTCACACATATCTACATATTTGACATAAATATTGTAACTAGAAAAGAGCACTATTGCATATTTTAGCTTTTTATTTATAGTCATACAATGACGCTCAACTGTCTAATGTCCGATTGCAGATATGTCCCTGC
>VCCN01003880.1:31639886-31661631 GCA_006491835.1 Architeuthis dux
AAATATGAGAGAGAGAGAGATTAAGAAAAAAGAAAGGCCAACGTACAGTGGTCGGTTAGAGTCGATTTCAAACTCTTTGCTTACCACTGTAGTCAAAAGATTAATGAGGGAAAAAAAGGAAAAAGATTTTATGTCCTGGCCTACTCAGGGCCCCCTAAATCCACCCTGGGGCCCCCTTAGAGTTCGGGGTCCTGAGGCCTGTGCCTCAAGTACCTCATGTTTAATCCAGTCGTGTATCTACAACAGCGGTTCTTAACCTTTTTCAAGGGCCACACCCCTTTCCAGATTACAAAATCTTTCTTGGGCCCCTTAATCTTAAGGCAAAACATTAAATTTTAAAAAGTCAAAATTGGCAAGTTTTATATTCAAAAGTGTAAATAACAAAATGTTAAAAGGTATCAGATGTCAAAATTAAAAGTCTATATCAAGATATTTCTGATAAAAACATTTAATGTGCTGTCTGCTGCTGTTGCTTTTTCTCAGTTAACTTTGAACAAACGTTTTATACATTAGCAATAAAACAAACAAAAGTTTGTTTGCCACCCTTTTCTCATACTCCGCCCGCAAATTGATGTACGTACCGCTTGGTGCTACGTGCATCCAGTGGTGCATCACATTGGGCGCCACTGAGCAGTTACTATTAAAGAGACTAGCCATCCTTGGATAATGATCATTCAGGAAGTTAAAACTAATACTCTTGTATTTGATGGACTTGGTCAAGGCCGACTCTGTGATCTTGCATTGCTGAGTGTAGAGGGAGAGAGAAGAAACTAAAAAACTAGCTTTGAGTACATCATGGACCAATTTGCATTGCAGTGAGAGAGCAAGTAAGTTGCGCAGGGAGAGCAAAGAAGTTGCACAGGGAGAGCAAAGAAGTTGCAGAGGAAGAGCAAAGAAGTTGCAGAGGAAGAGCAAAGAAGTTGCAGAGGAAGAGCAAAGAGGTTGCAGAGGGAGAGCAAGAAAGTTGCAGTTGTAATTCCAATGTAGTGCCATAATGTGTTAATTAAGTTGCAGGGAGAGCGAGGAAGTAGCAGAGGGAGAGCAAAGAAGCTGTAGTGCCGTAATTTGTTAATTAAAAGATTATTGTTTGAGCTAATGTTATGGTAAAGTTATCCCCCCGAAATGGGTATTGTATATATTACTTAATACTTATACAGGGAGATCCAATGAGGATTGAACCCACTAACAACAGCGAACAGGATTGGCTTGCTTTAGCTGAACTTTACTAACCTGTCTCCCCTAGGTGGAAGTTATGGAATAATCCAGTATGTCCACTCTATGGATAAAAGCATTAACACTGATTGTGTAGTTTTTGTATGTCTTATTTCAAGTTGAATAAAGCCATTATTTATGGTAAAGATTTTGTTCATATTCATGACAATGGGTGTCACCATGTCAAATGTTTGGACAGGGGTGCAATTTCGGTGCTTGCCATAGGTGCTATTTTACGTAGATACACCCCTGCGTGGACCCACGGTTAAGAACCAATGGTCTAGAAGTAGACCAAAGACGACTCTCCTTCATATTTCAATTTTTGCTAGAGTGTAAGAAAATAAAAGATTAAATACACAATCATATTAATATATCCAAATTGAAAAAAAGAATTCATATCACACGTGACCTACGAGCGATAACCATTACATTATCTATATTATTCTGCTTGTTCCTACCTGCATTCGAATGTTACGCTTTCAGTGATAACATAAGGGAAAGGTTAGGTAGTTTAATAAGTGGGTAGGAAGGGAGAGGGGAGATTAAGTGGTTTAATAAGTGGGTAGGAAAGGGGAAAAGAAAGTTAGGTAATTTACTGAGGGGGGTAAGAAGAGTTTTGCATATGAAACTAATCCATATAGATAAAAACTAATACATAAAGATAAAAACAGGGACATGCAAGATTGGAAGGGATAAGGGAAAGAAAGAAAGATACAGTCAAAGGGTGCGAGAAGAGTAGAGGCATGAGATAAAGGATAATCTTAGTTTTCAACACCCATGGAATTTCCATGGGTTCAGCTAGTTTTTTTTTCTTCACTTTTGGTCATCCTAAGCAAGGCTTGTCAGCCATTTCTCACATCAAAGGGTTGATAAAAAGGAGTTATTTATGACACACAATTTAAGACCAGTAAAAACATGTTAAAATGGTTTATTGATAAGAAGGTTGCAACATGACATGTTTAAAATGAAGACTAAAAAAGCCATGAGAGAGTTAAATGATTTACAAGCAATAAAACAAGTGGTTAAAATGTTAAAATGGCTTATTAATCACTGCTACCCACAATACTGGTTTATTGCTGCGTTTAGGTTATTCATCTGTTCTGACATTTATATGTATCAAGCTTTATATCTGGACTTTGCTCAGTCCTAACCGTTCATAGTAGAAACTTGAAATCTAGCACACACACCTTAAGGAGTAGGAAAAACGTTTTTTTCTTTTTTGAAAATGCCCCCCCTAAATAGGTTTTTAAAGGAGAGTTCAATATGCAATGTAAGTTTATGCTAAATTGGTCACTAGTTTATGCCCGCTTGTTTTTTGAAAATTGAGACCTTTTTTTAGTGATCACAGCCCAACAAAAGACTAGAGAAGTAACTTAGCCACTGATCATCCCTTTTTCCAACTTTTTAATTGATGTGATCACTAAAAAAGGTCTGAAAGTGGACACAAACTTCATTACATATTGACCATTTTAACTCTCTTATTGCTTTTTTAGTCTAACTTTTACAACACAGCATTTATGGATGGCGGTGATTCATAATTTCCCTTGGAATGCTAGTTGGTGTTGGAATTATAAGAGTTAGAAACACTAAAAATGAAACTGTTACTAAAAGAGCAATAAGGGACTTAAAAATGACTAACATTCGGTACGGCACTTATTCAACCTAGATTGTACTCATCAGGAAAACACTGAGAAGTGTTCTACTAAAAGGGAAGGTTTTTACTAAAGTGAACACACACTAGTATAATAAGACAGGATCAGTCAGAATTGTTCCGGAATCCGCTTTACACATGGGAGAAACTTGTTCTCGATTCAAAAGTCATGTGTATGTATTTCTCTGAATCGGGAGGTGTGCGTGACCAACTGGAACAGGAAATCTAGTGACAAGACAGATTGCAAAAACTAAAACTACTAAACAATTAGATTCTTTGTATAGTAATATATTTTTGGAATAAGTTGCTTAGTCATGTTAAAGATAGCAATAGTGTTTTAAAAATAATTTAGAATAATTTTTTAAATTCTAGGAATAAAAATGAGATTACAAGGACATTTTGGGAATCTGTCAGAGGGAGATTTTCAAGAGTCTGATCTGTGAATTATGCTAAATTGTAGATGTTGTTGTATTTATATACATTTGAATATGTTTTTATGAATTTTGTATTTGTTTAGAAGTTGATGTGTAAATATTGAGTATAGTTTGGAGATGCAATAATAATAATAAAAAAATTAAAAAGTGGTTAACGGTACAGAAAATGGACACAGTAAGCCAGGTTCAAACTCCGATTGAGACAGTTTGGGTTAACTTCACACTAAAGTCCTAAGGAAAGGCATGAATCCATCTTTACCCAATGGGTAAAATAGAACAGGGTGAAGTGAGTGACGCCACTTCGAGTGCTTGTCACCTCTAAAACTATTTCACACATCGCAAACCAGAGCCAAGACAGAGAAACTTGTACTTTATGAGGATCCTGGGCAGGGATGGCTGCAGCCGTAGCCAGCATAAGGGCACTAAGTAAATAAGTTCTCTGTATGTTAACTCACAAAATTCAAAAATGTTGATGGAGGGAAAACACTACGTCAACAGTTCTCTACTCACTCAACAGAAACTGTCAGGTGATCAACTTCTTTTGGCAGCATGCTGTGTTGGGATGATCAATTAAAAAATTGGAAAAAGGAGTGATCAATGAATAAATTACTTCTGTCGCCTTTTGTTGGACAGCAATCACTAAAAAAGTCTCAATTTCCCCAAAACAAGCGTGAATGATGCCGGACACAAACTAAGGGATCAATTTAACATAAACTTACATTGTGCATTGCCCCCCCCCCCCCTAAAACCTATTTTGGGCGGTAATTTTTTTTTAAATTAAAAAAAAATAAAAAAAGACGTTTTTTCTGGGCATACTAAGGAGTAAATGTTTAAATTTTCAGCCCTCTATCTCCATTGGTGTGGCCTGCATATAGATAGATATTAGATAGTTTTCTCCAGTTTTTAAGTGATTCTGGCTATGTTGACAGTGTGAGGTTGATTATACAGAGTAGGTAAAAAAAAAATTTTAAAATATCCTAAAAAAGATTTCAGTAAAGGAATTTTTTCACCCTCAATGAAATCTAATTTAATCTTTACCTGAAGATAATTTGTATACATGAGTGTCCGTTTGGAGGGAGGGAGGGGGCAAATAAGGCATTTGGGGTCACCTCCCTGGAGGAGGCTTTCTCACAGAGGGTAAGGAAGTTGGAAACCTTTTAGAGGCTGGGGATGAACAGTGACACCTTAAATTGAGTCACACTAAAGGCACTCCTTTAACTCCCTTACCTGATAAGGACAACCAACATCCGGATACATCCTTTTGTGTCCCCTCCCCCTGAGATACATCCTTTTGTGTCCCCCACCTGGAATATATCCTTTTGTCCCCACCCGTCCCTTGAAAACGGGCTGCAGACACCCACGTTTGTATTCATTTTAATTGAAGAAAACTTCTTCCGGTAAATCTTTTGAATTTTCTTAAGAAATTTAAAAGTTTTTCAGGAAAGAAATCGTGAATAATCTCCTCCTTCTTGTAAGGGTCAGATATTCCATTTCACACATCCAGTGTTTTACAGGAAGACGATTTAAATATGGCACACTTTTCCTCAACGAGTCAGACACTCTATATTAGAGGCTTATTTCACTTCCTGTACTACTTAGCAATTCAAGAGCTGGAAGTCGGCCGTCCTTATTTGTGGAACAAAGTAAATCCTAAACTTCCTTGAAAAAATGCCCTTTCCTTTCTAATTATATACTAGCAAAGCAATAGTTAAGACGTAAGATTCATTTCACAGTACTTTACAAAATTATAAGTGTTTCCTTTCTTTACACCTTTTAAGAAATCTTGGCTGGCAAAGAGAAAATGGTTTTACCTATTTACAAAGTTTGCTTTTAGTAAAGTTTTCCGGTGCCACTATAGCGTGTGGTCTACTGGGCTTATTCTGTGGTCTCGGTGGTAGACTGTGGCTTCTCGGCCTTTTGGCTAAAATTAAATTGTACATAAAATCATGTGGTTTTAAATAGCTTAAGTCCCACAGAGCAATTGTGGTGAATGAAAACGATTGGAAAAAGATGGATGAATTTTTATGGTGACTGTGGCTTCTCGGCCTTTTGGCTAAGTAAGATTAAATTGTACATAAAACCATGGGGTTTTAAATAGCTTAAGTCCCACAGAGCAACTGTGGTATTGTGGGGAATGAAAACGATTGGGAAAAGATGGATGAATTCTTATGGTGAAAGGATTATTGTAAGAAAGAATGGGTCACAAATGAAATTAGTTAAAAGTAAGATAGATTAAATGTTGACCAGCCCTTTTTCTCTCACTCCCCAAAAACGGCCTTGTGCCAAATTCGATTTACCAAGCTACATGGAATAAATAAGTTGACCTTTTGGCTAAGAGCAAAGAGTAGTATCTGTTCTTATCAGCTTAATATCTGATATGTCTCCAATGTGAGGACTTCGATATTAGTACCTAACCCTACCTCCTTTGCATATTGTCTGGTTAGAAATGTATTCATGAATTATTTTCTATTCGAGTGCGGTTTAGGGTTCCCAAACTTAAATAAATTAAATTCCGTTGTTTCCTCTTTGACTTAGGACTGTTTTTGACACAACAACTGTGGTTCAAGTCATTAAACATCTGGGACGTATATCCGATATTAAGCTGACAAGAACAGATACTATACCAAAGGCTGGAAAGCCGCGGTCTACCGAGACCACAGAACAGCCATGGTAGACCACATACTATAGTAGCACCGTTTTTTTTTATCCATGCCAAAGTTAGCTTTTTAAATATCTTAAATCTGAATAAGACTAGGAATAGGATATAAATGTTTTTAGAGGTAAATGACCAAGCCCACGGTAAATGAATAAGCCCATGAAGAATCTGAGGAATTCTGGTATCAGTGAATTAATCTCGCAGTGTCAATACAAAATAATGGCATGAAGAGAATGGGTACAAGTACAAACGCCTTGACAACATTCCCAAAGAACTAATTAACGCGGCTGGCTCACATCGTAAATTTCAACTAGATTCAAATCATTCGACACGCCGGTTCTTATCAAACTTTGTCTCATGAAAAAATAGTGTCATATTTTTGCATTCAGAGGAAACAACTATTCTTTAATTGTATCATATAAGCACAATTTGCTTAAATTGATATGCATTCAACTACAGTAATTAAACAACAATGGCCAATCAGAAACAATAGATTAAACCGAATTAAGATCACATGATTATACAATTACAGAAAGTTGTAGGCGGATCGTGGAGGTTTTTAAAGCTCTTCTCATGAGAAAATAAAAACAGTTTTTTTTTTAAAATAGACAAAGAGTGCTGAGAGGCCAAAAGCCGAAACAATTAAAAACTGAAAACATTGCAAATTCAAGTAGACTAGGGCAGTGGCTGTTCCAAAAGTGCATGTTTGGAAGTGGCCGGACTTTATGGAGTGTGCAGCAGCCTGACAGAATTGTCATGTAAAATAATTTTTACGTCCATCGTACAAAACTACGGCTGCGAAGTATTTCGGTTATTTCTCTTCGGTGTTGCCAATTTAGATATTTTATATCTGAATTTAGATAATTCTAAAGAGCAGAAGTCAAGAGAACTAATTTATAGAAACTATGATGAAATATCTATAATCTGTAATTTTTATTAGATTTCTCGAGAACCACTGATTCAAAAAACTTCAAACTCCACTGACTAATATATCTGGGCAATGTCAACTTTGTACAATGGCCAGTTGTTGAGTAATTGCGGAGCTCTCTCTCTCTCTCTCTCACACACACACACACACACACACACATTTCTCCAATTGTAGTTAGATAGACTTTACATAGCTTCTTTTCATGTTCATTTTTTGTTCATCCCCAGCCTCTATAAGGTTTCAAAGTATAAATTCAAAAGTACATGATAATTATTTGGGAATTGTAATTACAATATATATTATTCTGAGGTCAACCTAACAGCCTATATCACAATTGGATGTCTTGTGAATCTTCATGCCAAAAATTAGGTCAACAGGCCTTGTCGTTATAGTAAGATAGTGGCAAAAACAAACAGAATGCTCCCATTATATATATATATAGATAAAAAAAAGGTTAATAAATATATAGATATATATGTATTGTTTAAATGGTTTTATTATAAAAGTGCTCAATACACAAAGGGTAGAGCTGAAATATAAATATATGCTCATTTGAAAATCTGCTTTAAACTTTGTATGAGCCCATGTTTTGCCATATATTTATATATACACAAATATATATACACATACATAGTAGTAGTAGTAGTAATAATAATAAATACATATATATAAGACCAATATGTTGTTGATAACATTTAATCAAAGAGTGCTCAACACCTGATAATATTAATATTAGAACTATTAGTTGGAGCTAATATCCAATAGTGAAAAGATTTTTCAACGACTAATCTTAAGAATGTGATCAAAGATAAAACACTGTCATTAGTCGTCGTTGAAAACTTTTTTCACTATTGCACACATATATGAAATCAAATGATGGATAATTTTATATCCGACAGAATATGATAATTATAAAGACATTTATTAGTGGAGAACCTATATTAACTAATAAATGTCTTTATAATTATCATATTCTAATATACAAATATATATATAATCAATAAAATGAATAAATATACTAAAGTATATGTATTTCAAAATTTATTGAAGTGCCCAAAGTAGAGCCAAAATTGAAAAATCTACTTTGATAGTAAAACAGGGTTTAAACTTAGTATGATGAGCCTCTTTTGTCAAAATAGAAGATTGAGAACAATATACTTACTGTGTCTGGGAGAAATATACCTATTTATCTACATAGTTGTAAAGATTTTTCATTCCTAAAGTAATCAACGTTTATTAATAAAAATGAGCGCTGGTCTTGAAAGTAATTTAATGTTCAGAACAGAATTGCATCCAGAAACTCAAAACTGTCAGTTAAAAAGTTCAGATCCATTTTATATTCAAACTAGTAATTCGTTTTGTGAAAAAGATTCAAATATATTTGAATTTCTAGATGATTTTGTTTCAGTAAAGAAACTACTGAACTTGTTTCAGTGGAAGAATCCATTGCTTAAAATGGTAGGTTAGGAGATATTTTTATCAACAGAATTAAGTGAAAGAGTCCATTAAAGAATTAAAAAATGTTTCTTATAAAAAATTTTTTAAAAACTGGATCTTGTGTGTGCAAAAATTTGATATCTATATTAATCTTAAAATAATATTTATTGTAATTTGAAGCATAAATATTTATAGGTGAATTCAAAAAATTTATGAGCAAAGTTTTGCTCTTAATTTTCCTTCAAAGTACAGCGATTGCTTATCTACTTATATAATGAACAGTGTGATTTTTACTGTCCATAACAAGGTTCTCTTTCACTTAAAGGTAACAATTTTGCTGATAAAAATATCTCCTACCCACCATTTGAAACAATGGACTCTTTCTCTGAAACAATTTCAGGAATTTCTTTTCTAAAAAAGAAAAAAAAAAAAAAAAATCATCTAGTCATAGAAATTCAAATATCCATGCATCTTTTCACTAGGATTAACTAGATCTTACAATAATGTATTATAATTCAGTAGTTTTGCAAAGAATTATAGAAGGAATATTTTATTTAAATTTTCAACTTCAAGAGATTTTCAAAAGTAAAAAAAAACTACCACTATTGCACACTGTACTCAGTGAGGATTGGTCCCACACCAATCCTCACTGAGTACACTATTCTTGTAACCTGGTGCCAGCTTAGTTAATACCTATGCAATTTGGTTTCTCATAAATGTGAAGATAGAGGGAAAAATGCAATGTAAATAATTGCACAAATATTTCCTGGATTTATTTATCAGGATTTTGAATTAAGTGAGTGAAATCTTACAATTAGCCCAAAAAGTAATTAAAATTTTTAAAAAAGGCACAATTACTTGTTAAACATTATTAATTTTTGACTAGTATTTCTTTCATCTTACTTTTAGTTGCAACTACTCAGACCATCATTCTATGGCCATTAGTAAACAGTTCATATTGGAAATAAAGAAGAAGCTCTCGGCAAGACATGTAATTGGCTTCCCAAGGTAAAAGATATGAGAGTTTAAGTCTCGACGAGAGCCAATTATTTACTAACTTACACAATCCAACAAACAAATGATGGCAGTATTTAAATAATTTTGTATTTGTATTGTACTTAAAAAATATAAAAAACATTATGTTGCTCTGCATTTAATATTTAATAGTTATCTACCTTGACAAATCTTAAAGACAAAAAATATAGGCATGCACATGGTGTATTATATAATTAGATTTGATAATTATAAAGACATTTATTAGCTGAGAACCTATATTTGCCGGCATTGGCATGAATGACTGCTAAACAAGCGGCCTAAATCGTAAATGTGAATAAAGAAACGAGCTCTGTGTGGGAATTGAACCTGCATCCACCCTAGAAGCAACCTTATACGCTCGTTTCTTTATTCACATTTACGATTTAGGCCAGTCGTTTAACAGTCGTTCACACCGGCCCCGGGCAAATATAGGTTCTTAACTAATAAATGTCTTTATAATTATCATATTCTGTCGGATATAAAATTATCCATCATTTGATTTCATAATTAGATTTCCAATATGTGAGTAGTTATGATGAAAAGCATCAAAATTTAAGATGAAAGAAATACTAGTCAAAAATTAATAATGGTTGACAATTCTTGATTTAATAACAATGAGACTAGACTTGTTGTTGTCATAAAGTCTCCGTTAATTGCATGTGGGAAAGTAGGCTTCGAGGACAGGTTGCAAATACAGTGCAAGAAAGAACAAGCAGTCTCAGGTGCAGCAAGTTGAGATAGCAGAACTGACACGTTTAGGAAAACGTGACAGGTTGCACCAGGGTGAAGGAATGGGGCGGGGACGTGATGTCTTTGTCTGCAAGGAACATTTATCAGAGAACAACAAAGCCAAATTAGGCTCCAATCCTTTACACTTCAATTGATAAATTGGGATGAATGATTGCACATTAAAAGCCTGTGAATGATTTCAATAAGCCTATCGCAATTTTACTACCATAGCAAAGAATGGTTTTTACACAATTATTTGAAGAGGGAGAGAGAGAGACGTCTGTTAAATCTGTGCACCACGGTCAAAGCAGGGCAAGAACTCCTCCTCCTCCCACAAACCCAGGAATCCAATTCTAGACTGACTATTGATTTGCTTATAAACTCACATGGCTTATCACATGACTTGCTTCGTTCTACTTTACAATAGACACTTTCGAATCTTTATTTCAGGATAGATTGTGTGTGTGTGTGTGTGGAGGGGAATAGGATCTTTTAGTGCAGTGCTCTTCAACCGAAGTGCTTTGGGAGGATCTTACAGGTCCTAAAAAGGTGCCATATAAATCAAATTTTTGTACTTGAATTTATAATGTTACAAAAGCACCCATGGGCTTTTTATGCAGGCAGTTATTGCTGCATCGCTCACGTGTTTGTGATTTTAAATTTTGCAGGTTTTTAAATAGAGGCTGTAATTATTGTACCGCCCACCTAAAAGCTAAAAATCGCCCACTAGTGGGCAGTACTGACAAGGTTAAAAAAATGTTTTAGAGGGAGAGAGAGAGAGAGGCATTTAAATAAAGTTGGTTTGTATCATGGTTAACTTTTGTGATAAATTTGGCAAGAGTTCAAAGCAAAAAAAAAAAAAATGGTCCATTCAGAAATAAGAATAATAGTAACTAGCATTCCAAGGGAAATTATGAATCACTGCCACCCATATATGCTGTGTTGGGGGTGATCAATTAAAAAGTCTGAATTTTCAAAATAACAAGCGAGTACAAACTAGTGTCCAATTTAGCATAAGCTTACATTGAAAATTGAACCCCACCCCACTAAAACCCTATTTTGGAGGGGAATTTTCAATTATTTTTGCCTACTCATTGAGGAGAGTGTGTGTACAAAATTTCAAGTTTCTATGAACGGTTAGGGCTGGGCGAAGTCCGGATACATAGATATAAATGTGTGAACACATGAATAACCTAAACCTTTGGTAGCAGTGATTAATAAAAGACAGCATCATGGACAGTCTCCAAATTAACCGTACACTTTGATTAATCTGTCATGTGTATGAGAAAGAACACATACACCTACACAATAATTTATCATGTAGCGATATATATTGACACCTAGTGATATTTCATTAGCTCCGGACAATAGCTACCAGATGAGATACACAGCACTAATTCATTCCAACTTGTTGAGGCTCAACAACATCATATATTTTAAAATGATTGCTAGCACAATCTCTGTATTATACTATGTTATTATGACCCCATACAGTGCTGTTTTGTTAGGCGCTGCATTTTTTAGGAACATATCTAGAGCACTAAGCGGGGTATTAGTAATTTTTAAATTTCATGAAAAGTGAAGACGTTCAACTGTAACTCAAGAAACATTAATAAGCCTTTCGAAATATTTACACCTAATAAATAAATGAAAACAATCTATAGAAATAAAAACAGGATTTTAAATGCATGTTGGTACAAGTTAAGTATTGTGGTCCCGCCCATAAAGCTACATTGCTTTATTTTTGCATTTCATACACCAATGATGTGGTCCCAAATTAGCTAACTCTAACATGGTACAATGCTAACAGGAATGCCGGCAATGTTTGGACCATATATTGTTGCACTTTTCGCAATGGTATGTTACGCCTTCAATTGTATTAAAATGATTTAATGGTTGCAGCTTGGAATTCATTATAACGCCTTAAATTGGTTTTTAAAATAATGAACAATGTGATTCTTTTCTGTTTCTATGTCCATAACACTGGACTCTTCCATTGAAAGGTAACAATTTTGCTGATAAAAATAGATCCTATCCACCATTTGAAACAATGGACTATTCCACTGAAATGAGTTTAGTAGTTTACTTTCTAAAAAAAAAAGAAAAAAAGTCAATCATTTCATCCATGATTTTTTTTCACGGGGGTTTACTAGTGAATCAACTACTGCTTGTAATTCGGGACCACAGTCATTAAAGTATGGGAGGCGGAAATAAAGCAATATTACTATCTACTACTAAGAGGGACCGCACTTTGTTTAGGGACCACAATACTAAACGTGTACCTGCATTTTATTTTGTTTGTTATTGATATTTTATAATATTTTTTCATAATGGATTAAAAAAAAAAAAAAAAAAAAAAAAAAAAAAAAGATTAAATATAAGTAAACTAAGAAAATTGTTTTCAACATCCACAAAAATGTTGCACTTAATCACAACCCGGGGCAGGCGCGCGTAGCTTTTAATGTCGTGTGACCGATATAGGTACACACCTTAAGGCTACTCATCACCCCTTTTTGCTGTCGCTAAAAAGATTCGGATCTCACAAAATCTAGTGATGAAATTAAATTAGATTGTCCCGCTTCCACCACCACAGAGTTGCTAAGACATAATAGCCGTGTTCAAGGCTCAAACGTCGAAATACGTGCGTGCGTATTCGGAAAAAAAAATGTACGCGAAACACTGTGCCGGAGCACACAGTTTGAGAACCACTGAATAGACAACGGTGCAAAAACGGCGATCTCTACATTCCTGAAATAGCAAAACATGTTTTTCGTTCACTCAGGAATGTATCTTCGTCAGACTTGGCACCAACACCGATGATGATGTAAGATGTAAACAAAAACTAGGAAGAAAAACAGGTGTTGGTGTATATATATATATTCCAGTTCAAAATGCGTTGGTAGACTCAAAGGTGCGATCAGTAGCACTTGCTGCTTCTTACTTATTGTAAACAACAAGAACCAGGGGTAGGCTTGGTCGAAGAAGGTAAAAATAAATCGTTAATATGTTGTTGTTTTTTTCATCTTCCAAAAATAATCGTACTTTTAGGCATAAGACCAAAAACGTAATCATTCACCTCAAAAATTAAAAGAATTCCTGAAAAACGACGATCAGATTCCTTTAAAATGAATCTTTTTAAAAACTGAGAAATTCACATCCCTATTTTCGTACGACGGAAAATAAGGGTCCAGTTTAACATTATACTGTAAACACCCCCACTAAAAGCTTTGTTTTTAATTTTCTCAAAACAGGAAACTTTCTGGAAGACACTTATGTGCTTATATGGATTAAAAGCACAATTTTAAAAAGAATTCTTTTTTTTAGGAAAACAGCGATGTTAGACTTTTAACTGAACCTTGGATCAAAGCTAAAAACGATGGTCAATGTTAACACCCACACACACACATAGAAATACTTATCTCGCCTCTGAGCTTTTGTTTAGTTATTATTTTCAAGAATATTAAAAAGGTTTTGTTGTTAGTTTATTTTTTATTTACTAATTTTAATTTAGAGTTGTTTTCTTGATTGGCTCTTAAATTATTGTTAAATGTCAATAAAAGGGAATAAATAGTGTTGGCAAGTCTCGACATTCTAGCTGATGATACTCGGGTTTTTAAAAACAAAATAGAGTATTTATGCTTCATCTAACTTACCACACAAGTATATAAATTTCTAAAACGTTTGCACCGAGGGGGAGGCCCCCACAAAAGCTTTAGGGGTTCAAAGTTCACCTACTGCATTTACTGACAAATCTCATTAAATGTTAGAGAGACCGCCAAGGAGCCAAGCCCCCGGGTCCCCCCAATCTATAGCTACCCCCCTGATTGAAGTTTAAATATCTTTGGAATATTAAAAAATGTTTTAAAAGTAAAAGAAAAGGTTTAGACTGACGCACACTAAAGAGAATTACGCGGCAAAAGGTCATCCCACAAAAAAGGAGGAAGCACAGGTGCTTTTCACACAGGTGGAAAACTACTGGGCCAATTAATTACATTTTCTCAGGGGTTGCTTTTTGAGATAAGTAGAACAAATTAAATAAGTAAAATTAGTTCGTTTTCCCGGCGAGAATAAAAAGAAAAAAAAAAAAAACTTTAAAAAGATAAAACTAATTAATATATTTATATTGTACCGAAAAAGAAGGAAAACAAAACACTTATTGCATATTTTTATGTACTTTTTTTGACATTTCCAACCAAAACGGTTCAACAAGAATTTTTTTAAAAATCAAGTAAAAATATAAATTTAAATCTAATCATAACACTTTAGGCGATTTTTAATTAATTAATTAAAACTAATAAAACTTTAGAATCGCAAATATAAACAGACTTAATGCATGTCTTTTCTAGGAAACGGACTAAAAGAAGGAGTAACGGCTTTCTATTTCTTGTGTGGTTGGTTTTCAACAACTCAGCTAAAGAAACAAGAAAAAAGCTTTAAAATTTAAAACGGAAACTAGTTTAATAAATACACAGATATTTCTAAACGTTAACTTAACAATAGTATTGTTCGTTTTTGTATCTCTATGCTTAATTAAAGATCAAATTAACAAACTCTGATTAAGAACAGATTCAAAATATTGACAAAACTGAAAGAAATGTTGTTTGTTGCTAATGTCAACGCAGCAGTAAAGATCTCATCAGACTTTTAACTTACACTCATCAATTACAAAAAACGGTTAGTAAAGAAAACAAACATGTAAATATATTCAAACATCAAAAAAGATAAACAATCCAGTTGTTAATTAAATAAACTCGATCGCTAAAAATTACCTTTTGACATGAGAATATTTGGGTATGATCCATTTGTTTCATGTTGGTCAGAGGCGGTTCCAGTAAGGAAGGAAGGAGACCGTGAAAACGTATCCCAAAACCAATGAAAATCTTTACTAATTGTTGCTTTTTTTTAAAACAAAAACGAGAATATAGAGTCTTGATTTAAATTCTTTATACTGGTGTGAAACTAATAATTAGAGGATATTGCGAAGGAGTAGACATTATCGTTCTTCAGCAGGCAGTGGAGAAACTGCATCTAATATGCGATATGAGTAGAGGCGGAGGAGGAAGGCTGTAGGTAGTCATGATGTTGTTCAATTACTTGGCCGTCTCTTTCTTTACTTAATAGTAGTCAGTGGGTGAAGAGCACACACCAGTCAGTACCAGGCTGATGCCAATCTAGATGTTTTACATCTAAATCTAGATCTTTTTGGTTGCGTCTAGATGTCAGAAATTGCTATTTAGATGATTTTTAATAAAATGAGTAATATTCTTATTTAATTCATATACCAATAAAATAAGTAATATTTTTAATAAAATAAGTAATTTTTTTAATAAAGTAAATGTTGACAATTATATTCACATTTAATTTTATTGATTATATATATTTCCTTATTTGTAGATATGTATTTAGAGAATATAGATGTTTTTAGATGTTTTTGACACAATTTTAGATGTAAACTTGAAAATGAATTTGGCAACACTGCACCATCACCAGTGGGGGCTAATTTAGATGTTTACATCTAGATCTAGATGTTTTTGGTTGCGTCTAGATGTCATAAATTACTATTTAGATGATTTTTAATAAAATAAATAATATTCTTATTTAATTCATATAGAAATAAAATAAGTTTTTTTAATAAAATAAGTAATTTTTTTTTACTAAAGTAAATGTTTATGATCAGAGTCACATTTAATTTATTAATATGTAATATATTTCCAATTTTTAGATATATATTTGGAGAATCTAGATGTTTCTAGATATTTCTGACCAAATTCTAGATGTAAAACTTGCAACCCATCAGTATGCCGATTTAGATGTTTTTCATCTAGATCTACATGTTTTTGGATACTAGATGTCAGAAATTGCTATTTAGATGATTTTTTAATTAAAAAATAAATAATATTACTTAATTTATAGCAATAAAATAAGTAATATTTTTTGATAGAATAAGTAATATTTTAATAAACTAAATGTTGACGATTAAAGTCACATTCAATTTATTAATATAATGTTAAAATGTTAAATGTGATATATTTCCTATTTTTAAATATATATCTGGAGACTAGATGTTTCTAGATGTTCTCTGACTCGATTTTAGATGTAAAAATGAAAATAAATTCGGGAACACTGCGCACCAAGCCAGCCACGTTCAATATTACCACCACCTTTAAAAAAAATCATTCTTTTTTACTGTTATCGCTGCTACTTCGCTTGATTCTTCTACTACTGTTAACCTCACCAGCAGCATCAACCTAATCATCTATTTACAAATGCAGTCAATAGGGCGTGTGTGCACCTGATTTAATTAACATCTCCTTTTTTTTGTTGTTGCTGTCGTTTTTTTTAAATTTCCAGCTTGTTGAGTGCTAGATTTCTAAAAACAAGCACTTTTACATCATCGTGTTGTAAACTAACTCTCCTCACGCCCAATGCTATCACTACACCAGCAGCAACAACATAATCATTAGATTTGCAAATGCAGTCTAGTCTATATTGCGTGTGTGCATTTACTTAATTAACATTGTCACATTTTGTTTTTGTTTTTCGGGGCACAACGTAGGGAAGGTGGTCCCGGTTGTGAAGTTTCACACCCTCGCACACTCGATGTTAAAAACGGCGCACAAATAAAAACAATTTAACAATGTAATTTATTAAAAGCATTTAACAATATAATTTACACGTTTGCAACAATTTCTTTCATGAATTCTCTTATTTATTATTTGTGCGCCGTTTTTAACATCGAGTGTGCGAGGGTGTGAAACTTTACAATATGGACCGGGGACCACCTTTCATACATTGTGCCTTTTTTGTTGATGTTGTTTTTGTTTTTGTTTTAATTTTCAGCTTGTTGATATTATTGATGTTAGGTTTCTAAGAACAATAAATAATTTCACTATATCACCGTGTAACAATTCGCACACCCTATATGATTATGTTGCTGCTACTGGTGTGGTGTGGTAAGACCAGTGCTGTGTGTATATTGACATTATGGGACCTATATTGTCAATATACACAGCACTCGTCTTACCGCACCAACAGCATCAACATAATCATTTCGAAATGTAGCGTAGCGTGTGATACACATGAATACACACGTGAACACACATGAAATTATAGCTAACTTGATGCACGTATATGTATTGTACGTGTTCTGCAGAGGTGCTACCTGTGCTTTGAAGAAAAACTTAATATAATTTGCTTCCCAGATGATCATCAGGTTTTAAATTAAAAACATGAATTAGTTGCAAAATGCTATATAAAATGAGATTTCGATTAACATATTAAATATATAAATATTGACATAAGAGACAATGACTTTAATGATTAAAACAAATTGTATTATATGTGCTTATAGCTAGCATCTGCTTTTTTGTTTATATACTTTAATACTTGAAATAGGCTTTTTTTGACAGCAGTTAATTGCGTCAATAAGCCAGCTTCAGTTGAGTTTAGTTAGTTATTATTTTCCAGAATATTAAAAGGGTTTCTTTTTATTTTTTTATTTAGAGTTATTTTGCTTTTAGTTAAACTCTTCTTAAATTATGTTTTGTGTTGACGTGTACTTGTCATATTTGTTGCTGAAGTTGTTTAACATCTTCTATTTTGTTGTTTTTCAATTTCCAGCTTGTTGAGTGCTAGACTTCTCAAAACACAAGAAGTACTTTTAACTACATCATCGGGTAACTGTTTCTCACACCCATATGTCAATATACACAGTGCTGGCCTTGAAGACACACAGCCTTGGACTAGAAATATGTGTACTGAATAAGATAGGACCTGGGTGGGGGTCAGAAAGCAACTCGAAGCAATCTTCCCTGCTGGTCTTGCAACTCAGTCAGCTAGCTTGCTTAATACATGAAGAGTACTGCAACAGAAACCTAGGTTGCAGGATTGGTTATTCGGACAGGATCTAGGTTAAGGTTTATTTATTTTTTACAGCTTTTTTCATCATATTTCATCATGTAATCTTTCAGATATTGCGAAGGCGTCACACTTTTCTCTTTCTTTTAAAAAGAAAATGTATAGACGAAGTTTACTTCACGGACGTAACATATCACGTTGTTTACAATGTGGATTTGATTCACCCAGTGGTGTAGTATTGTGGGAACGGCGTTCCCTCACTATACAGCAAGACCTTAAATAGTGCGGTTTTTCATGTAGTACGATTGAGGCGGTGCTGTATAAATTAATGTAACTAAGTATAAGCTAAAAAAAACACACACACACATTAAAGTATAAGAATACCTTGAACAGTGCGGTTTTGAAGAGTATGGAAAGTTCTGGAACAAATTAACCGCACTATTCAAGGTATACTTGTACTACTAAAAGTCTCTATTTGAACAATTCACTGATCTGATCAGAAAAATTAGCCGGTATCTGTCTTATCCCATATGGCCTCAAAACCAGTGTTACCAACTCAAAAGATATTTTCGCGCTGGTTTGACTGCTAAAAAGAGCTAAAGTTTTTATAAAATAGCCAAAAATGGTCAAAAAGACACTAGGAATGATCAAAAATAGCCAAACAATTGCTAAAAATGGCCAGAATGTTTAAGCGTAAACCCGCTAAAATAGCGCTTTTTTTGCACTGGCAAAACAAGAAACGCGCTAAATCGACAACACTGCTCAAAATATTTCTAAAGAAGTGTGGTCCCTGATACAGAGCTAGTAGTATTGTTTTATTTTCTAAAGAATTGTTGTCCGTGATACAGAGCTAGTAGTATTGTTTTATTTTCTAAAGAATTGAGGTCCCTGATACAGAGCTAGTAGTATTGTTTTATTTTCTAAAGAATTGAGGTCCCTGATACAGAGCTAGTAGTATTGCTTTATTTTCGCATCTCATACTACAATGATTGTGGTCATGAATTACCTAACCCTAACCCTAACCCCATTGTGGTACAACAGGAATATCAGCAATTTTGGAGTATCAGAATTGAAAATAAAGCAATACTACTAGCTCTGTAGGAGACACCAGACTTCTTTATAGGGACCACACTATTTAACTTATACAGGAATATTATTTATGACTAGTATTCCAAATGATGAACTTTGATTTCATGTCCAAATAAATACATATACAAAATTTAAAGACATCGGCTTTATTTACAACAATATATCAGTTGATAAATTAAAAGATTTCATGTAATGAATCTTGTTCCTAAGAAGAAAAAAATCAATGTTACCATTCTGTTGATAACTACAATAAAAATGTAGTAATGATTTATAATGTCATTTGAAAACATAAGGATCAATGGAAAGAGCAATGCTAGGAATAACTCTAAGCGATAGAAGACACATAGCAAGAAGGAAGAATAACAGATGGTATAAAAGATTTATCGAATGGTACATGATTGATTTGTTTAGAGGCATATCAACCCTTGATGAGTCATTTAATGCTGAAATCAGTTTAAAATTCCCCAAAATAGAGACTTGCGACTTTGGTGAAAGGTTATTTTTTTTAATTAGAGTCTTGCGACTTTAGTGAACAGTTATTTTTTTTAAATAGAGTCTTGCGACTTTGGTGAACGGTTATTTTTAAAAAATAAAGTCTTGCGACTTTGGTGAAAGGATATTTTTCTTTTTTTAAATAGAGTCTTGCGACTTTGGTGAAAGATTACTTTTCCTTAACTAGAGTCTTGTGACTTTGGTGAACGATTATTTTTTTTTATCTAGAGTCTTGCGACTTTGGTGCAAAAACAGGTGGCCTCTGTTTGGGAGGGGTCTTACCCCTCTGCAGGGGATGCAGTCGGCATATTCTAGGCCCCAGCCGACAGGGCCGGAATGGTACTCGAGGGATGGCAATCGCAGCAAGAGAAGACCAAACAGAAGATGGAGAGATAAGTTTGGCGGCAAGACATGGCAGAGGTTAGCACAGTCATGGTCAGGATGTAAGGAGTTGGGAAAGGTCTTTGTCTAGCAGTGGACCTGAAATGGCTGCTGATGGTGGTGGTGATTCATAATATTCTTAATCTCCTATTGAGAATCATTGATTAAATCCAGATTTGTACATAAACCAAATTTACATCCCAAGCAAACCATATTTACCTCATTACATAGAGGCTTGACTCAGCAGCAGCTAATCCCGATCACATAGTTGCTTAGTCATTTTATAGCAAAACAGGTCTGGTTAGTCACTCAATAGAAACCATCACGTGAATGTCTTTTGGCAGCATGCCGTGTTGGGGGTGATCAATTAAAAAATTTGGAAAAGGGGGTGACCAATGAATAAGTTATTTCTCTCGCGTTTTGTTGCACAGTGATCACTAAAAAAGTCTGAATTTTCAAAAAACAAGAATGATTACTGATGGACACAAAATAGTGATCAATTTAGCATAAACTTACATTGCAAATTAAAAGTCCCACTAAAAACCTATTTAGGGGGAAATTTTAAAAAAAACAAAAAAAATGTTTCTTCTACAAATTCAGACCTCCACTGGTGTTAGAAAAAAATTCCTCTCGGCAACAGTGTCAAATACATGGAACAGCCTAAGTGAAAAGACGGTCACATCCGAGAATATCAATATTTTTAGAAATAATCTTTGTTCTGATACCGGACATATCAAATTTAACTACCGTTTTTCTTATTAGTTTAAACCCAACCCAACTACACTGAAGCTGGCTTAATGACGCAATTAACTGCCGTCAAAAAAAGCCTATTTCAAGTATATTCTAGACATTAATACAAGTAGTAAATGTTGAAATTTTCAGCCCTCTAGCCTGTACATGTGATACATACATAACCAGCCAGACCAATTTGAAAACTGAAGAAACCTAACGTTGATGTTAACAGTTTTGGTTAAAGGTTTCTAATATCCTGGAATGAGATACTTTGTCTTAGAGATGCCATGAAGGATTTGATAAAGCTCTTGTCACTGGCATGCCATGATGATTTGGCAGAGAAGAGTGCAGTCTGGTTAGGGATTTTTCCCTGCTACAGGTACCATCTAACCCTGTACTACCTGTGTCATGTTACTTGGAGAGGATATGGGTACTGCCAGGTAACGCCCCCCCCCCCTTTGCCTTAGAGATGCCATGAAGGATCCAGCATAACACTCTCCTTGATGATGAAAGTGCAATCAGCTCAGGGATTTTCCCTGTCCCAGCTACCATGTAACCCAGCAAGAGGGTTGCCAGATCAGTTCTCTCAAAACGGACAATAGTGTTCCCAAAATAGGTCATCCCTGCTTGAAATCAGTCAAATTTGGACAGAAAAAAATTGATGGCTAAAAATAACTAATAGTGGCTAAAAGTTGTTACATTAATATCACAATAGTTAAAATAAACAGCTAAAAGTAGCTAGATTATTATCACAATAATTAAAATAAATAGCTGAAAGTGGCTAGAACTGATATCTGATATCTAAAAACAACAAAAAATATCTCAATTGGCAACGCTGAGTGGGCCTTAAAATCGGACAATTTTGGACATCAAGGGCTAAAAAAAGACACAATGTCCGAAATTGGACAAATCTGGCAACCCTGCCCAGCAATAACTATTACATGTATACTTAGAGGGAAGATTGGTACCGCTAAATAAATCTCCTCACCCTAACTTTTATTATAACCCAGCTCACGTATCCCGATCTTACTATGATACTTTCTAGTGATTATATTTCATATGTAAATCAGGATTCGCTGCCTTTTGGCTAAGATCAAAGTGTAGTATCTGTT
>VCCN01003880.1:31711484-31722517 GCA_006491835.1 Architeuthis dux
CACGTCGGGTTGAAATCCGCACTTGTCTGGCTAATGCATTTGCTTCTCATCTCGGATTTTACACCCGAAGAAAGCCGAATAATGGATCGGCCGAAACGTCGTGTTTACAACATAAACAAAAAGGAGTTCAATCGTCCGAAGAACCATTTGAGTATTGAAATATCATCCAAAATACGTGTAAACTCAATTAAACCATTTCTTTTTGCCCTCGGCTCCCCTTCCTTCCAGGCCCCTTGGCTTAAGCCTACCCAGCCTAATGGATAATCCGCAAATTCCCCCAAGGCAAGGCACTCTTATTCTTGAAATACCTGTGGTGCAGAGTTTCAAAAATAAATTTCTTTATTTCCCCCAGTGTTCAGAATACAATTTTTGAAACCTTGCGTATTTGTCTGAATTTTGAAATCAGTTGATGATATTTCACTAACGTCAGGGAAGCAGTTCTACCGATGCTCACCGGAGGGAGGGGCGCTCCGACACGGTCCAGTGTTGCCGCCTAAAAAGTATTTTCGCGCTAGTTTGACTACTTTTGGGATTATATTTCAAAAGCGCTAATAGACAAAAGTTGCCAAAAAATACCAAAAGACACTAAAAATGGTCAAAAATAGCCAAAGTATGGCCAACATGTTTAACCCTTTATAGGGCACCGCTAAAAATATTTTAAATATCAAAACAACCTTTTTGTATGTTAAACTAGACCTAATTACAAGATATTTTCAGTTGCAAGCTTTCTGAATTTCTTTTTGTATATGGGGGCAAAACCCTCTCTGATGAAGTGATCATATATGGGGGCCTCGCAAAAAGTGATCAACAATGGAAAATATTTAAAAAAATAATAATTAAAGTAGAAAGTTAAATAAAACATAAAATAAATAGATACACAAAATTGATATTGACAAAAGCAATAACACCTCGGTTGATTTAAACATTTTATTGTGCGGGTGGTATGCCTCAAAACAGTTTCTGTCTTTGTTCAAGACTTTGCAAAGCTTGCAGACCACATTGGTGCGGATTATGTTCTCTTTGTGGCTACAATATTTGCATGTGGCTGACGGGTCCTCATGTGATCATATATAGTCACTTGTCCCATAAAAGGTTAAGAGCATACGTGCTAAACGACCAAAAAGACACTAAAAATGGTCAAAAATAGCCAGGAAATGTCCAGAAACGGCCAAAATATTTTAGGCGAAAACGCGCTAATTTAGCGATTTGTGCACTGCCAAAACAAGAAACGCGCTGAATATAGCGCGAAATGCGCTAAATCTTCAACACAAGCCCAAATAAATGAACGAAACGAAACGCCTCGACACCTAAAAAAGTTGTCAGCCCCGACACCTAAAAGGTTAGCACTACACCCCTGCACCAACGACAGTCCATTTTTTTCTTTTTTAGCAAGTAATGCCTCTACCTTATAAAAGCCCATTTCGTAATGCATATTGCAAGCCGGAAGGTATTTTGCTTAATTGAAGACCTGCTTTTCATTGACGGGAAATCCTCTTTATGAGTCAACTCGGGCGTCAGCGATGACTCATAGAGAAAGCTCCGATTTGATTGGTTAAAAAAGAAATATCGCTAACTCGAGATTCAAAACTGCTTCAATATTGCTGCGTAACAATTGTTCTAAGCAAAAAATGTAATATGTATATTGCATATGAAAAGAAAAAGTGAGCAGAATGAGAGAGAGAGAGAGATAGAGAGATAGAGAGAGAGATAGAGAAAGAGAGAGAGAAAGAGAGAGAGAGAGAGACCGCAAAATCGTAACAACAATACTGCAGACTGCACACAAAAACACTTCTAGAGAAATCCAAAGAGTGAGGATGTGAAAATGACTCATAATGGCTGAAACCTAAAAAGGGACGTAATAAATACCTTCAACGGACAAAAGCATCGACAAAGACCGAATAACTTTTGTTCTTTCTTATACATTTAAAGAGAGAAAAAGACCAACAAAAACAAACACAAAAAAAAGAACATGACTTTAGCACCGTTACCTTAAGATGTTTAAATGGAAGCATTCTCCAAATATCTATATTCAGCAAGTCCATTCGGCGGACCTGGGCGGTCGCCTAGGGCGCAAAGGTCGTAGGGGCGCACTCCAAACTGAAAAAATAGTCATTAGAAATGAAGACGCAAATTTTAAATGTCGCCTAGGGCGCAGGAAACCGTTGCGCCGGTCCTGATGTTCTGCAAGAACATTTAAGAGTAAAGGTTTTCTAATTAGAAGCTACACTTGAGCGGTTGCAATATTACTGGCGAAACAAATCTCTCCATTTACTAAAAAGTAAAAGGAGAGATTTGTTTGTTTCTATCCAGGGCGGTCGCTACTCACTTGTTAAACTAGGTGATCGCCTAGGGCGCTAAAATCTGGAGACGCCACATGAATTCTTAACAACTTAGATAACATTTCTTAATCCAACTCTAAACACGAAAACTTAGTAACAAAGAGAGCAGTGACTAAAACTGATGATAGCAATGTTGAGAGAAAACAACATTTGTTGAAAGTGTTTCATTAAAAAAACTAAAAAGCACTTAACGCCGTTGTCAGGGAAGTAGTTGTACATGGATCCGCCCCAAACATAATCACTTCTTCCGTAGCTTATTGTCCACCCTTCCACTAAATCTCATTGAAAATCACTGGGAACTTTTGGAGATACTGTGTGGACACGAAAACTTTGGGAGATATCTGTCCACACGATGTCTCCAATTGGATTTTGACATGGATCCATGCACAATTACCTCCTCTACGACGTAGTTATATATCCACACCACATAATATCGCCAAAATGTCACGCCTGTCCACACGATATCTCCAATGAATTATAATGAAATGTTGTGGAAGTGGACAATAGGCTACGGGGGAAGTGGTTCAATTTTGGAGCGGATCCATACACAATTACACCCCCTCTTCCGTCATGAGCGTATGCATAAATGTATGAAAAGAAAAACCGTAAAGATATCTCTCAATAAAAAAGGATTCCTGGATTCAACCCAAAATGTAACCAACACTTCCTTTAGAGTGGGCTCTATCAACCTTCCACACAATTTAATTAAAATTCACTGAGAACCTTTGGAGATATCGTGTGGACAGACATGAACTTTCGACGATATTATGTGGTGTGGGCATATAACTAGAACCTAGGTGGAGATAATTGTGTATGGATTCGTCCCAAAAGTTTAATCACTCCTTTTCTTCTTTCGTCCACCCTTCTACAAAATGTTATTGAAATTAATTGAAAACTTTTGGAGATACCGTGTGGAAAGATATGAAATCTTGACGATATTATGTAGTGTGGACATATAACTATGACGCAGGGGAGGTAATTGCCCATGGAGTCACCGAAAGATTTGATAACTTTTTCAGTAGCCTACTGTCCACCCTTCCACAAAATGTAATTGAAATTCATTGAGAACTTTTGGAGATATCGTGTGAAAAGTCATGAGCGTATACATAAATGTATGAAAAAAGAGGGATAAATATCTCTCAATCAAAAAGATATTCCTGGATCCACCCACCAATCCTTCCTTACCCCATTACCCACTCTTCCACACAATATCATTGAAATCCATTGAGAACTTTTGGAGATATCGCGGTAAGGGGTGGAACTTGCACTCTCTCCTCGGCTCCACCCCTACCCGTCCTTCATCCTCCCATGTCCCCGCAGGTGAGGTCATTCGCCGAACAGAGGAGGCTGGGGTGAAGGGGTGGGGGTGGAGCAGAGGAATGTCGGGGAGTAGAACGGCACACATTGTAGGGCACACATTGGGTGCTGAATACCCTAGCGCCGGCCATTTTTCTTTCTTAGACAAATAAATAAATAAATGTTATTTAGAATGAAAAGGTGCAAAGTAGGAGTGGGCTCTATCAGAATTTACGAAAACCATTAACATTGAAGCGTACTGTTGTGAAAGACCCCAGTGACCGTTCTCACCACGGCTGATGAAGCAAGGTAGATGTGTTGTTAAGATAGACAAAGCGATTCGACACCCGGGGAAACAAATCCAAAATGTGTATAATACTTGATTTTATCGTCAAAATCGTTGTGCCATTAATAAGAAGAAAGATTTGAGAAACATCTGATATAAAAAAAACTAATTTGTATACACTCTATAGAACCGGAGATATTTTTGAAAATTGATAGTGAGAAAAATTGTTCACCTATAAACAAAAAATAATCGTAATAATTTGCATTGGAACATTTTTAGGCGAAAAACATCTCGATGTTAAAAGTCTACTAAAAATCGACTAACATTGTGATTTTAATAAAATCTTCTTTATTTAAGGACTAAAAGAAATTTTCAATCCAAATTTCGCAGATAAAAGATTTTTCTCTTCATGTGATTACATCTCTCCTTAATTCATTTAATGATTATTTTACTTATACAATCCTTACCTCATTGACTTTTACACCTTTTAAAGTCCCCGGAGAAATAAATTCTGTTTACCTTTTTATAAAACAAAAAAACCGAAGGTTCCGTACGGATACCTTTGGAATTTAAAAGAAAATCTGGAAAATTAAGTAAAATATTGCTCTTCTGGGTAACGTTTTAGTTTTATTTGCTAACCTGTATTTTAGATTATTTGCTAACCTGTCTGTAAAAAGAAAAATATTCACATTAAAAGTTTTGGCAAAGTAGGGCGACTTAACCGTCAAAAATGGATCGCATCATAAGGACTGATTTTACCGATCACCGCTAAAGAAGCGAACATTTTTTAAAAGCTTTCGTACTCAGCTGGCACGGCAATGACTGTTTGAGTTTTAGTAAAAAACGATTATTTAAAGAAATCTTTTTTTGTTAAATCAAGTATTGTAAACAATTTTTATTATTTTTTGACTGCTATTTAGCCTCATCTTAATTTTAGTATTTAAAAAAAAGAAAATCAGAATGTGTAAACAATAACACTGCCGTGCCGGCCTTACATATGTTGTGATTAAACAAACTAAAAATTAGGATGAATGTAAATAGTAGTCAAAAATTAATAAAAACGGTTTATAATACTATATACAAATAAAGTAAAAGAATCATTTTTTTTAACTAAAACTCAGTCATTGCCGTGCCAGCTTAGTACGAAAGCAAAAAAAAATGTTAGCGTTTTTAGCGGTGCTGGATAGTGTGGACAGATAAATCAACGCTTCATGGTGACTTCGAGTTTCACGCTGCTGCGATCTTCAGACCATCGCAGTAGATATACTCTATCCCTGATAGAGTGCTTTTTTCATTTTTGAGATTACCAATAACCAAAATATGGTTTTCATCTTCTTCTCGATGGTATAAAAAAAAGCTGTTGGACAAATGAAGACCAGTGGCACACTGCTGCTGCTGCTCGTAACCGTCATAGTTTACAGTAGTCGACAAAAGCACTTAACTCTTTTGAACCTAAATTGGGAACACCTGCTGCTAGGCGCGACTACTTAAAACTATAGTTCAACAAGTGCGCAACCTCACTTTGACCTTTGAAGCGTGCCGACACAAACAAAGTACTGCCACTGTTAAAAAAATGTACTTTTAATTGTCTTATAAGCAGAAAGTGGAGAATTCTTTTGCTCAACGTCTTAAAACTTATCACCTATTAGAAAGAATTGAAAAATCTCTCGTAGAACTTTCCACTTGTTGAAGTCGAAATCGTTTTTCTTGGTCTCGTTCCTTTAGTCACAACCAGGAATGGAAAGAGGAGGGGGGTACCGAGTATACCTACATCTCAATTTGCAGCGTATACCTACTTCTCAATTCCCAGGGCCGCCTCAAGGTAATGGCAACACGCGCAGTAACCAGTCACTTCGTTAATCCCAGATGGACCCCTCTGTGACCCCCGAGCATAAATCCTAGATACAGCCTTACAGTATACCAGTGGTTCCCAACCTATTGATTACCAAGGACAACTTTTATTTAAATGAATTTCCCCATCAACCCCAGGCTTTTGCAAATTCTTCCTACTCAACAAGCTCACAGACCACCAGTGATACCTTTGTGGACACCCTCCTGGGGAACACGGACCCTATGTTGGTAACAACCGTGAACTCCCAGGGCCTACAGACCCACAGGTTGAATACCGCTGTCGTTTACCTAGACCCTAAAACCCTTTTCCATCACTGTTCACAATGTTCTCACGTTTGGCTAATAATAAAAACCTTATGGACAAACTTGAGCCAAGGAACATTCATTTCGTTGAACCTGATTATTGATACAATCAAAGAGCAAGACTTCAATAAACAAAATCTGTAGTTGATCATTATTAACTAGTCTACACGTGTCATCAAAATGGCGACAGTTTTATTTTTTGCTTTGATTTTTTTAAATCTGCGTGTCTAGACCGTTAGCTGCCATGATGTATGATGTATACAATCTGACTGACATAGTTAATGCTTAAAATTTCAATACCTTGGCATCAGTGTACCCTTGGCCTATAGGCTGCCATAGCCCGCGTCGAAGTTCAAATCATGGCAGTTCTACTTAATTTCATATATTGGTTTCCTTCAGCGTGATAGAAAACAAATAAATAAGCACATCGGTAATTATTATATGTGTTTTGATTTTTAACTTGTATTTCATTCATCTTATTTCTGTTAATTTAAACATATCATTGTAACCCTTAGATCATCATTCTCTGGTCGTTCGTATGTAGTATGCAGCGTGGATCGGAAATAAAAAAAAGTCTCCAACGAAATTCGAACACAGATCTGTTTTCCTCGAGAAGCGGGCCTATCCGGAGCAGCTGCCTTACCGATTAGGTTACGGAGGCCATCGGCCACACAAGCTCAAAGCTAACCATATACATTTTATTCATTATTTTCCCTGAACACCTGATTCAAAATTGGCCTGCAACATTTTAGAATGTTAATTGCATTTTTACAAAAGTGTTTGTTCCAAATGTGATCTAAAACACATTATTTTACATATAAATCATTATCTAATGGGTGTAAGCCATGTTTGATATTGTTGTTTTAAGTAAACGTACATGTAATTTGTGAAAATGTCTTTAAATAACGACAAAATTACCAATTTTTATTAAAAATGCTGATATTCTATAGAAAAAAAACTTGACCAGATGGACAAAAACCGATGAGATTTTTTAAATCAGCACCAAAGAATAGTTTAAAGACAGGTATCAGAATGAAAACAACAGTCAGGGCATAACATTTTATAGGCCTGTGTAATAATTGACAATGCTTTCAATAATAATAATAAGAAGAAGATAATATCTACAGTTGATTCTTCTCACTGGCCTGGAGACTTTCGATTCTTCTCTCACACAGACCTGCAAAGGTTTAGAAATTCTCAGGGGGGAGATTTCCTAAAAAAATACCCCCCCCCCATAGTTGGGCGGCGAAGAAAACCGCACTTGGCGAACCGCACTTGGCTTCCAAATGCGGGAGTATCCCGTGAAATGCGGGAGGTCTGAATGTTGAGAAAAACAAATATTTTTGAAAGTGCTTCATTAAAAGAACTAGAAAGCACTCAGAGAGCGCATACCACTGCCAACACCATTGCCAGGGGAAGTAGTGGTATGTCTGCTCACATAGGTTCAGTGACCTGATTATCTACCGCCCAGGCCCCATTGCTGAGTTTTAGTAAGGCTCCCCCGCCTGGCCTTGACCCACTCTTGAATAGAATAAAGTGACGTCAACTTATATCGTTGTACCATGTCTAATGTACTACATGTATGAGATTTGGGGGGCTCCTTGAGGACCCCCCCCCCAACAACAACATTTAGTGAGATGTGTTATTGTATAATGTTAGTAGAAATACAGTAGGTGAATTAATATTCATAAAGTTTTTTTGGTACCCACCTCCATTCGGGGCCCGGGGGCGATTTAAAATAGCCCCCACCCCCTCCAGCTACGCCCCTGCGTGTGAACCTAGTTAAACTATTTGTGTACATTCAATTAAATCATTGTTTTTTTTGTTGTTGCTCTCGGGGACCCCCTGCCTTCTAAGCCCCTTGTCTTAAGCCTACTCAACCTAATGGTTATTCGCCACGGCACCAGTATTGCCATATGTCTTTTATTGCTCAATACCAAATTAGTATGGTCTTGTGACCAAATTAAGTAGCTTCAGTACCAAAATAATCAAATAACTTAAAATCCATCATCAAACCAAATTTGTATGGTCTTGTGACCAAATTAAGTAGCTTCCGTACCAAAATAATTAAATAACATACAATCCATCAGCATACCAAATTTGTATGGTCTTGGGACCAAATTAAGTAGCTTTTGTGAATTTTCTTTCAGTACAAAATTCTTTATGTACCAAATAGATTTGTTGAGTACCAAATTTGCCCAATTTTGGCCTTGAAAAAATACCGACTAGCAACCCTGCACTGCACAGGGCATGCGATTCCTTATAACGTCCCTTCCTATTTCATATCAGCAGGTTACTTAAGGAACTCCAATGACGTCATTTGGACTCTGTCTGTCAGGTCGTTACCATGACAGACTGCTACCGCCCACGCCTGCCTATTATGTATGCTAAATATACACCCAAATTCTTACCGCTTTCCCAAATCCTGTTATGATGACGGTGAAACAATCTGATTTGTTTATCGCTTCTATGACGTTGAAATCACGGGTACTGGGTAATGTTTTGGTTATTTCCTTACTAAGTTACTACGTATCTGACATATTTCTCTTAGAAGAAGTTTTGTCCTTCACCTTTTGGTGCTTTCGATCCATTAGACGAGTGGTTCCCAACTGGGGGATGAATTCCCCCCAGAGGGGGAATTTGGGTAGTCCAATGGGGGGAAAAGGCTATTATTAGGTAAAAATAAAAGTCCAGTCTAGAGCTATAGGGTTTTCTGCACTTCTATCTATCAAGTCGAAGGCTCGAAATAAGATACAAGTTGAGACTGATTTAAGATGTGCTCTCTCACTAACAGACCAACAAATTGAGGAACTAGTAGTAAAAAAAACAAGAACAGAGATCACATTGATGTGTATATCAGTTACCATAGCAGAATTCTTGTTTTTTGGTAATGAATTGGAATTTCAAATGATGTGTTATGAAAATTATGTTCGCTTGCTTTCTTCGAGTAACAAATACACAGCAGCAGCAGCTATACAATTATAGAATTAAACTAATGCTTAGTATGAAGCTGACTAATTATAGGTAAAATAAAGTTATTATTTGAAATTATTCTTTGTTGCAACTTAATAAATGGAAGGGGGGGAATACTAGTAATCATATTGACGAAAGTGGGGAATGACTCGAAAAGGTTGGGAACCACTGCATTAGACCTTCCAACCATCCGGAAATGTGTTAGTTTTGTTGTTGTTTTTTCAAACATTTTTTAAAGGTTTTACTTACAATATAAGTATAATGCTAACCTGTGCATTTACTTGCTGACATTTCTACGAAAGTACGGTTTACATGAATCCTTTCGATAAGATTTTATTTTATATGAATTCTTATTTATTTTTGTTTTTTAAAAATCATGTGGCTTGTGCCATTTTTAACATGGGGTCATGTAAGCCGTACTTCCGTCCATACTTCCGTAAACATGGTCGAAGGTAAATGCCCAGTTTAGCATTATAGTTACATTATGAATAGACCCCCCTCACACACACACACACACATAAAACTATACATTTTTTTTAAATGACAAACTTCCGGATGGTTTGACGGTCTAAATAAGCACCTAAAATTGAAAGAGAAACACAATTCTTCTCGGAAGAACTATTTTAGATACGTAACATAGGAAATACCCAATTACTTTTGCCCACATCTTGTACGCGTGTGGAACCGCACGCCAAACATGACCCTGTGTCACATACCGCCCTCATGGTGAGGTTCATAAACAGTAAACACCCTTTCACCTATTTATCAGCACACCCTGGCTATTCACCACAAATCACTGCGAAACTAAGATGAAAGATGAAAGAAATCTGATATGTTTATCGCTTCTATGACGCTGCAATCTTATGAATTTGGCAAAAGTTCAGCCACTCCTTTCACCTATTTATCAGTAACCCCTCAGAAGTTCTTGACCTTTTTACTACCACACCCCCTCTCCCCTTTAGTAGGGGGACCTTGCCTCCCAATCCACATCTTTAACCAAATGATTTGTCTGAAATGGGTGCACAGATACTTGAAAAAAAAACAACTTTAATGTGTTATGTTCATCGCGATATTATGCAAACGCTTGTTAAGAGGATTCCCAAAATAATTAGAGAAATTATTTTTTTTCCTCTGCAGGCTCGCAACACCTATTAAAATTACTCATGCCCTCTAGGGGTCATGCCCCCTGGTTAAGAACCACTGCTCTAACTATTCACTACAAATCAATACGAAAAGAAGATGAAACATTTTTCTTTAGTGACATAAGAAATGTATTTAAACAATACAAAAGTTTTTGATGCCATTAATATAATAAAGATAGTGTTTGTTTTTCTGCGTGTGTGTATGTTACAGTAACCCAGCAAAAATGGCACATCGTAGGCAGAATTCTTTTTTTAGCGCTACACTTTCCAAATGCTTTAACTTGAAGAATAACACAAATTTAGGTGATTTTCAACATTATATTTTAGGGAGGAGTTCAATTTATATATAACTATAATGTGGAACTAGACCCTTATTTTGTGTTCATTTGGGTATGCTGTTAAAATAGAATATTCTGATTTCATGAGAGAATTATATGAGAGAACGTTTTGTTCTGATCACACTTTTTTAAAAGTTTTTTTTACCTGACCTCATATCCTGATAATCCTTTAATTAAAATTTTTTTTTGTTTTTTTACCTTATTTCATATTCTGATCACATTTTTTTGAAAGTTGTTTTTTTTACCTGGCTTCATATTCTGATCCAATATTTTGGGGAAAGCTGAGGTCAAAAGTTAGAGGAACATTCTTTCACTTTTAAGGGTCAAAATGGAGGGGGAATTCTTTTACATCCCCAACCCACATACAAAGTCTAGCAGTCTGGAGATGTTCATCCTCTAAGTATAAAACTGAATCAGTCCCAGTATTTTATTCAATTTAGTAAAGTATTATACTTATATTCGAATTTTAAAAATCATTTATATAAGTTGTGTATATCAACGTGGT
>VCCN01003880.1:31773515-31787686 GCA_006491835.1 Architeuthis dux
CCCCCCCCCCAAACAGGGGCACACCCGTTCTTTCACCAAAGTCGCAAGACTTTAATTTAAAAAAACAACCTCTCACCAAAGTCGCACGACTCTAGTTAAAAAACAAAAACTTTCACCAAAAGTCGCCAGACTCTATTTAAAAAAAAAGTTCACCAAAGTAGCAAGACTCTAGTTAAAAAAGTAAATAACCTTTCATAAAGTCGCAAGACTCTAGTTTAAAAAAATAAACGTTCACCAAAGTCACAAGACTCTAGTTAAAAAAGTAAATAACCTTTCACCAAAGTCGCAAGACTCTAGTTAGAAAAGTAAATAACCTTTCACCAAAGTCGCAAGACTCTAGTTAAAAAAGTAAATAACCTTTCACCAAAGTCGCAAAACTCTAGTTAAAAAACCCCAAAAACCTTTCACCAAAGTCGCAAGACTCTAGTTTAAAAAAACAACCTTTCACCTATTTTGGGGTATTTTAAACTGATTTCGGCATTAAATGACCCATCAAGGGTTGATATGCCGCTAAACAAATCAATCAATCAATCAAACCCTCTCTCTCACTTTCTTCCTTTCTTTCTTTCTCGTTGTTATAGTTATATCAGCAGCAGACAGCAAATGAACACACGGATACACAGAGCAGTGTTTCGTGTGTTCGTCATGGTGCCGTAGTTTTGGTTACATATACTTACGTTAGCTCCATTACAATAACTATTTACTGTTGTGAAATACCTTTCTCTGTAGTTCTCTTCTGAATTCTCTTATAGATTAACAAGTCTCTGTTATATCTTGATTTCCAATTTTTCATCTTACTCTTGTATGGAAATTTACAAAAGAGAAATTTAGCCTTAAGTCAAAAGTCTGCTCTGCCAACCACTGACTCTGATGAATAGATTTCTTAGAACAGCTCATATACAAGTGGGCGGATGAATCAAATATAAATCTATGGTTGAAATGAAGATTTTGCAATGTTGCTCAGAGCAGGGGGATGCTTTTGGTTATTTGATAGACTATTGGTAAGAAAAGAAATGTTGTAATGAAATTATTGACTAATTAGTTGAAAGACTCGATGGTTTTGTTATGAGAAACTACATTAAAAGCTATTTGAATTGACTCATTTTTTATTTTTAAGTTCAATTCAATCAGATTTAAATGGATTTTATTGATTATATATCAAATTAAAACTACTTTGAGTACCTATGTAAACATCTTGGTTTTGGATGATTTTTTCAAAGGCGTTTGGATTTATATTGAGATGTAAATATTTCTTAGAGCTATTCTATAAAAACCGTTTATATCTTAATTCAATTAGGATTTGCTTAAAAGCATTACGAATTAGAAAGCACATCAGGTATTTTTTATTCTGAAATTTCTTGAATTTGAAATTAAATGAAGCGTTTACCTCATTGATTAGTCGTAAATATTTTAATTTATATAAATTATAATATTTAATTGTTACTGACCAATTTGTACAGATTCAATTTAAATTGGAACCAGATTTGGTTAGTCACTCAATAGAAACTGTCATGTGACCAACGTCTTTTGGCAGCATGCCGTGTTGGGGGTGATCAATTAAAAAAATTGGAAAAACGGGTGATCAATGAATAAATTACTTCTCCCGCCTTTTGTTGGTTTGTGATCACCAAAAATGTTTTCAAAAGACCAAGCGTGAACACCACCGGACCAAAATTAAGGGACCAATTTAACATACATTTACATTGTAAATTTGACCCCCAACTAAAGATCTATTTGAGGTGGACGGTTAAAAAAAACAAGCGTGAATGCTTCCGGACACAAACTAAGGGATCAGTTTAGCATAAACTTACATTGTAAATTGAACTCACCACTAAACACCTATTTTGGGATGAATTTTAAAAAAAAACAAAACAAAATGTTTTTTCTAGACATAAGTAAATGTTTAAATTTTCAGACCTCTGGTTCCATTGGTTTGGTATGTACGCGCAATACATACATAGATAGCCAGCTAGACCAATTTAAAACTGAAGAAACCTTTGTTGATGTTGACAGTTTTGGTTGACGGTTTCTAATAATACAACCAGAGCAGAAGAAGAATAAGTTATTTCTATCGCCTTTTGTTGGGCATTGGTCAACGTGACACGATAGAAGCCCCATTCCTTAGGTTAGTTAAAATTCTACAAATACTATTATAATAGGTAAGATTTTACAAGTATTATGTTTTTGTAAAAAGTATATTCTTGATGATATTGATAATTTTACTTTATTTTTGTGAACATGGACATTCGACATAGTTTACTCTTCATGTTTAATATGGGAAAAATCGCAGCGGAAGCTTGCTAGTGGACCACTGATGCTTATGTTAATGTTGCAGTAGGTGCAAGCACTAGTCAGGAATATTTGATAAAGTTTTGCTCTGAAAGATCTCAGAACTTGAAAACGGATGAACTGGAGGAACATTTGAAGGAAAATGCAGCACAAATAACGTATGTTATTATTTATTATATTATCTTTAATATTATATGATATTATCTTTATTTCAGCATTCTTATAAAACCTTTCATATACACACTAAATCAACATTTCTAATCCGTGCAGAGAAATTAGATGTGAGTCAGTTAACTCGTTTGAATGATTCGTTGGAAATGATAAGACGTTTTTCTGGGCTAGGAAGTTTATTGGAGATTTGCTACATGACTACACCCGTCATAGTGTTGCAAATCTGGTGCAGCAAATGATTATAGGACTATAATAGGAAGTTCTTCTACATGTGGTATTCTCTCCAGACCCGTCATCTTCAGACTATCACGTTTGCTCCATGCAACAATCTTTGGTCAGTGGTTCCAACAAGTTAAAGATGTTGAAATATTCCTTGAAGCATCCATTGAATCAAAACTGGAATCGTTATTTTATGATGGAATACACAATTTAACTGACAGTCAAGCTAAGGTCATTGTAAACCAGGGAAAATATTTTAATGACGGAATTATGATGCTATGAATTTATATAGATAAAAGATTTTGTCAAAAAATGCTGGAAACCTTTGTATTAACCGAATATGTAGTGGTAAACTATTTTATTTTGTAGGAACGAGACATGGAACTTAACCAAGAGATTGGCCCTCAAACTAAGAACCATGCAACGCGCGCAGGAGACGATCATGCTTAACGTCCCATGGAGATATCACAAGACAGCACATTATATTAGAAAGCAAACAGGGGTCAGAGATATCATGAAAACCTGTAGAAAGCTCAAATGGCAATGGGGAGACCATGTTGCAAGAATGTCAGACAACTGCTGGACATCACGACTCAAAACGTGAATCCCCCCGACGAGATCATATGCGAAATTGTGACCGGCAAAAAATGACGTTATGATTTCGACAAGTTCAGAAGGTATTGGCTCCGTGACGCTCGGAAGGAAGAGCCATGTCTGATCTTGGGGAAGATCTATGTCCGACAATGGACTTTAAAAGGCTGCTGCTACTACTACTGCCTCTGCTGCTACTACCGTTGCCGCTGCTGCTGATGGTGATGATGATGAATTTATATGAATAAAAGATGTTCTCCAAAAAAGCTGAAAACGTTTTATATTAACCTAATATTTATTGGTAAACTGTTTTATTTCGGTTCAGACACATAAATCATAAACAACATGTGTTAATTAAGGTAATTTGGTTTCCATTGATTACACATCCGGAAATCAAGCCTATCGCCACACGTAGACCTTGTGATGTGTATGTGATTGATGGATGGAGTTGGTTTTATGAGAGATGATGCGTTTTTGATCAACACTCCCAGAAGTTAATCAAAGTGTCCATTGAGTCATTTATCTTGAGTGATGTATTTGTTAGAACTCTCGCACATCCTCTCTCTCCCCCTCTCTACCCTCTCTCGCACATCCTCTCTACCCTCTCTCTACCCCCTTTCTCTCTTAGCGATTTGTTGAGCTGAACACTTAGTTGTCAATGTCTAATTGCTATTGCTGAGATGATGTATTTCCATTATTAATTCTGACCACTTCTCTTAATCTTTTGTTGCTTTTTATCAAGATGTTTTCAGACGTTTCATTCTTCTGTTATTAAATTAAATAGCATTACAAGGGACATTATGAATCACCGCTGTATTAAAAAGTTGTAAAAAGGGGTGATCACTGAATAAGTTACATCTCTCGCCTTTTGTCGGGCTGTGACCACTAAAAAAGGTCTGAATTTTCAAAAAAGAAGCGGGCAAAAACTAGTGACCATTTTAGCATAAACTTACATTGCATATTGAACCCCCTCTAAAAACCTATTATAGAGGTGGGTTAAAAAAAAAAGAAAGATATTCATTACTCATTGAGGGGAGTGTGTGTGTGCAAAATTCCAAGTTGCTACTATGAACGGTTATGGCTGGGCGAAGTCAAGATACATAGATACATAGACATATAAATGGCAGAACACATAGCCTAAACCCAGCAATAAACCAGTGCTGTGGGTAGCGATGATTAATAAGATGATATATAAGAATTAACCCATTAACAGCGAATGACGGAAATCTCTGTTCTATGGCTAACTCAATAAAATTTCCATTGTATTACGATTGATGGCAACCCATTTCTATCCGTGAGTCAGGCCTTTTTCTTGCAACGGATAACTTCCAATGAATTATCTTGCAGTGGACACGGGCTTTTATCTTGCAATAGATAACTATTACAATTGCCACCTTAATGGCTTAAGAAGCAAACTATGACAAGAGCTGGACTTGCATGCATCAACCAATTCTGCTATGAAAGAATTCTCACCCCCAAAACATAGATGCAAAAACTGGATGTGACGTGTATGTGAAGAGATGCGCAAGCACCTCCAGAACTAAATTTAACATTTCAGAACAGAGACACCCGAGGATTGCCAGAGGGTACACAGTCGAATCGTTGTGAAAAATAAACAATAAAGACGAGGAAATTATCCCGAATGAAACCACATACAGTTAAGTGTTCTCATCTATAGTCATTCTGCCACCTCTTCCTTCTGATTATACTATGACATATTGTTTCTATACTATGTAGTACTAAGAGTCATAGTACTTTTAAGCTGTTTGGGGGATCCAAGAGGAAGTATTTTCATTAGTAATTTGGTAGTCTTTGTCTTTGTCTTTTTCTTTATCACGTTTTCAGATTATCTGATAAGTACAAGAAGCTTATATATGGCCACAAGAAACCTTTGGATGAAGTCATCGTTGCCATAGAGTAGGCAACCAAATATTAAATGAAGGGTGCCTTTACTACTGTCCAGGCCATATTTGATATTTCTTCTTTGGAATTATTAAATGCAAGTTGAAAAATAATGTTTTTTTGTTAAATTATTTTGGAAATCCTATTAAAATATTCTGATGATAACATTTTGATAGATTTCCGTTTATTTCTGAAGATATTGTACAGGTTATACACACAATTCAAGGGTGCCTATAATCGTGACCCGCACTATACATCCACAAGTCTGCAGCTTAAAGATGGCTACAAGAAACATTCGGGGGCAGTCATCATTGCCAAAGGGTATGCAACCAAATATAAAGAAAGGGTGTCTTTATTACTATCCAGGTAATAGTTTATATTTCTTCTTTGAAATTGTTACATGTAAGTTGAAAAATAACGGGTTTTCTTTTGTTAAATTACTATTGGGATCTATTAAAATCTTGAAGCAGATTTGGAAGATTTCCATTTATTTCTGAAGATATTGTACAGGTTATACAAAACATTCAAGGGTGCCAATAATCATGACCGAAACTGTATGCGCCGAGCTTTTGGTTGACCAATGTGATGGTTCGCTAGGAACCACTTAACGTCTCTAATCATATGCTATGGTGACATGACCTTGTACTGAAATCGAAGTTGCCACTAATGCGGAGACATCAGGTTGTCAATGTTGAGGTGGAAAAGAGTTTTAATATATACTTAGTGGCAAGCAGGAGAAGATAGAAACAAGTTATTTAAATGTACAGTCTGTCGTTGATCGAGTTGTTATGGTAACAGCTTGATTAGAATTTGTGGAAGGATTAACTCGTAGGTTTGGGCAGTGCGGATGATAGTTCATGCGTAGGTCAGCATGGCGCGATGTAGTAGTCATGGATGGAAGAAACTCGGATGAAAGGAATTACGGAAGACGTTTAATGAGGACGTCTGTTTTTGAATAGACACTAGACATGGTGAGTATTGAAACATAGGTGAAGGCAATATGAACGATATTTGCGAAATAACTAAACGTAGGCCAGAGTTTATTAGGGACAAGACGACACGTATGGAAGGCGAGGGTTGAACCTCTAACAAGTAATCTACTTATATAATACGCCACGTGATGGTGTATATTTCTTGACAAATTTCTTTTGGCAGCATGCTGTGTTAGTGGTGATCAATTAAAGAATTGGAAAAAAGGGTGATTGATGAATAAGTTACTTCTCTCGCATTTTGTTGGGCGGTGATCACTAAAAAAAGTCTGAATTACCAAAAAAACAAATGTGATTAATTTAGCAAAGACATACATTGCAAATTGCCCCCCCCCCAAAAAAAAACAACAACCTAAAGCGTCTTTTGTAGACATAATAAGGAGTAGATGTTGAAAATTTCGGCTCTCTAGCTCCATTGGTGCGGCCTGTACGTGTGGCACATACATAATATATACCTACATAGCCAGCCAGGCAGAATCACTTAAAAACCGAAGAAAACTTTAACTGTTTAACAATGTTTAATAATACGATGAGCGTATCTCAATTTTAATTTGATTAGAGATACGCCATCGATATTACACCCCGTCGGCTGGGGCATAGAATACGCCGACTGCATCCTCTGGAGAGGCGTAGAACCCCCAAATCAGTGGCACCTGTCCTTTCACCAAAGTCGCAAGACTCTAGTTAAGGAAAAGTAACCTTTCACCAAAGTCGCAAGACTCTATTAAAACGAAATAACCTTTCACCAAAGTTGCAAGACTCTATTAAATAAAATACCAATCACCAAAGCCGCAAGACTCTATTTAAAGAAAATACCTTTCACCAAAGTCGCAAGACTCTATCGTTTTAAATTTGAAACTGATTTCGGCATTAAATGACCCATCAAGGGTTGATATGCCGCTAAACAAATCAATCAATCAATCAATCAATCAATCAATCAATCAATCAATCAAGTCATCGATATTCAGGCAACTGATGTCCAGGTCTTCTTTCAATCCGGTCATACATAGCCAGCCAGCCACCCTGACCAATTGAAGAAACCTATTTTCACAGTTTTGGTGACAGTTTTGGTTGACGGTTTCTAATAAAATGAGACAAAATCGTAGAAAATACGACCTGAAAACAAAATAATAATAAAGAGAGATCATTCACTGTGAACTATTTTATGATATCGCTATGAGGGAGAGACGGCTGGCGGATATATATATATATATTGGTGAGTAGTCCTTAGGGAAAGCGCATGACGATTTGAGTTTTGAATCCTTTTTTATAATGGTAAAGTGGATCATAGAAGGACCTGGGTGTTGCGAGCACTAATTGGTTAGAAAATATCTCTTTTTCTGAGCCGAGCTCTTATTGGCCAGGCTGATAACGTGCTATAATCCACTTAAAGTAATTAAACACTTTCAGGATCGACTTTAAATTCCGACTCTGCCTAGACTTACCATATCATTACAGACTTATCAGAGAAAAGAAAAAATAAATATTGATACATAATCATTACACATGACGTCGTGTAGGAAATGTGACAGAATATATCTTAATTGGTTCTTCAAAGGTGCTAAATTATCTTTTAGCTTCCTGTACAATACGATGCCACATTTTGTTCTCGGTTCATATATAACGCAGACAATCATATTTCGAGTATCGTATATTTTTCATATTCCCTGAGATAAGGGTGGGTCTTATATGACCCCCCACCTTTTCCAGCAGGAAATATTAAGGAAAAAAACGCATTTCCCTGAATTCCTCTCATTTATCACCCAGTTTTCTTTTGTTATGATATGCTGCCACGAAAGAGTTATTCCGGGGTCAAACACCTGTGCGGAAATATAAGTTACCCGCTCACCTTAGGAAATAGGTATATGCGTGGATGTTCAAAACATGACGTGGGGACCGAAAATGACACCTGCGTAGGCGTTCGAGAAACCTATAAAGCAGACCCGAACACAGAGCAAGCGGACAGAAAAACACAGGACCCAGAAGAGACACACATCAGCGGAGTCGAAAGGCACGAGACCGCTGTCTCTGTTGGGGACAGACTGAACCTCCTTATCTCTCTCTCACTCTTCACTCTCCGGCCGACAAAGTGTATGCTGTGTATGCTATGAAATAAAAATATGTCCAGATATTTTTACGTCTCCTTTCCTTTCTATCCAAGTCCAGGACATTCACCTCGCTATACAACACTTTAACCAATTAACCAATTTCTGGCCAATGTGGGGCTGGACAACGAAGGTTACGTTTACCCTTTGAGACATTTGGGGGGGGGGTTATTTGCCATCAAATACGGTCACCCTCTGATAAAAGGAGAAATGAGGTATTTATTATAGTTTTACACTTTTACACAATAACCTGTTTTTGTCAAACTCCAGTCCAAGTCTGGAGTTGACTTTGTTTCTCTAACGTAATAACAAGAACAATCCTCACCTAATATCTTCCAAATATACAAACATGTATTTCGCGCCTTAAACATGTCCAGTTATGCAGGTATACACATGTAGATATCGTTATCCTTTTGGCTTAACAAGTCTTTTTAAGCCCAAAAGATACAAATTGACAAGATACACCGCCCGGAAGCTGGTAGAATTATCTTTCTAACGACATATACATGTGTATACCTGTATCAAGAACTAATTTCACAATCCATAGAATTTGTGCTGTGTAATTGATATTTCTTTTAAAAATGCTACATACCTAGCTGTCGCTGTCCACAATTCATAGAATCTTCACTGTGTACTCGGAATTATCTCGTAAAATGCTGAATAACTAGCTTCACGTTTTCGGCTGTAACTTTCCATGCCCAACATATATAAATGGGAAGATACACCGTTGGGAAGCTGATAATATCCTGTTTCTAACGATATGTACATGTATATACCTCCATCAAAAATTAATTCTACGATCCATAGACTTTGGACTATGGACTTGAAGTTTTCTCGTAAAATACTGAGTACTTAGCTTCGCGTTTTGGGCTGTAACTTTTTAACCCCAATAGATACAAATTGACACACCGTTGGAAAGCTGAGGCAATTCTCTTTCTAACGATATATATATATATATATATATTCATTAGTTAAATCCACAATTTTGCCTATAAAGTATACTTGAAATTTCCTTGAAAAATCCTGAAATAGCTATACATTAATTATTTCATGGTAAAATAAAATGTATTTTTTAATTCCTCATGTCTGAAAACCATGATTTAGCTTTTAAAGTATTCAAATATGTCAATTGGGAGACGAGATATGAAATTCTGTCGGTTTTGGTTTATGCAAATGAGGCAGTTCTTCCAACCTTTTCTTGGGAACATCTTTTTTCTGAAAGAGGACATCCAAGGAACATTTTGGTACCCAAAATATAGAATCATGGGGGCGGAGACACGTTAGACCCTGCTGGCCCCCTGATAAAAGATTTCATCCATTGACTACAGAAACTCATTTCATTTTTACAGATGGTGTGCCGCATACATCAAATATATTTCTTGGTGTGCCGTCATGCAATAAAGGTTGAGAACCACTGACCTAGCAGTATATAAGTAAACCTTGTTTATTTTTTATTCTTAAAGAAATGTAGATTTGGCTTTGGGCTCGACAAAGGACCCGCGTTTTTCCAGTTTGTCATTCACTGTGAAATGAGGCAAACCAATTCTATTGTGGATTGTGCCATCGGGTCCGACATCATTGTTATGTCGAATGCAGTGTGAATCCTATTGGATTTGTCCATGTCAAAGACGTTCTTTGATGCGTAGATTTCTTTCAGTGATCTACCGGAAATGAACCTCCATGATTACTGTTCTTTGTTCCTTGCAGCTCTTCTTGTGTTGACAACAGCCAACTTCAGTGCTTCTTTATCTATTTCAGTGCCATTCGCCCCCGAGTGTTCACCACAAAGTTCCATTCACTCCCAACTAAATTTCCTTATGTTCTTGATCATTTTCATCTTATTCTACCTTACATATAATTCTATACATAATTGTATTTTAGTGTGAAAAAAAGTATACAATTTGTATATACAAGCACACATCATAACAAACATATTTACACAATATATAGAGCCTTAAACCTTTGTGGTGTAATAAACATCATAATTCCTCTTAAAATCATTTGCATCTGTTGATAGCATGACATGTTCCGGTAGCTTGTACATGACTCACTGAATAAGGTATCCCCACCATGTCTACAAGAGTATTTCAAACGAACGAAAGACATTCATTCATTAAAGTACAAAAGGCTCCAAACTGGGATGCCTCTATGTTCCATCTCGCATAACAACCAGATATGGATTAAACTCAATCACCAAAAAATGCATTACTCTTTGGAATAATTTTACAAGAAAACTTAAGATTGATCTATCCCGATTTGGATTTAAATCTAGTATCAAATCAATTTTCACCAAATCCTACATCTAAATATAAAAGCAACCATGTATCTATATCTAAATCTTATGATTTGTTTTGATTGTTTCTCTTCTAATGTGTTCTTCATTGACAAGCTCTGCCTTGCTCTTTTGTAACCTCCCTTTCCCACAATGTGACTATGAAGAAGATTCGGACAAATATTTTCTAATTGAACAAATGAAAAACTAAGGGTAATGCTCCTAGATCAGAATACTACACGAGCATCACCTCTCCCAAAAAAACAACAAACAAACACACCAACAAACAAACAAACAAATAAAGGGAGAAAGCATAACATTTGAACATTTGAACATTTGGTAATCTATTCCATACCCACCATTCTATTTCTAAAAAAGAATCTTCTGATATTCAATCTACTTCTATTTGCTTCTACCGTATATGTGTGGCCTCTCAGTCCTTGTACCCGCTTCTAGTAAAAGAAAATACACCAGGGTTTACTACTTTTAAACCACGCATAATCTTAAACATTTCTATTAAGTCTCCCCGATCTCTCCTATTTTCTAACGAATGTTAATCCTAAAACTTTTAGCCTATTCTCATAACTCGTACTTTCATTTTGTATCATGAGCAAAACAGATAAATGAACCCATTTCTTAAGCTTTTATTTTGTTCGGGTTGTTGAACATCCTAAACGTATGTAAACATGTAGGAGAGTTAAAAAATGAACATAGAGTTATTTGAATTCTTCTAGTTTACATAAAATTGGAAAACAACAGTCTTAGAACTCAGAATTAGATTCTTAGAAAATAATTTTTTCTTATTGTGTATATTTACCACAAAAAAATACTTTTTAATTATAGAATAGTCACATCTTTTGGCAGCATGCTGTGTTGGGGATGATCAATTAAACAATTGGAAAAGGGGTGACCAATGAATAAGTTACTTCTCTCGCCTTTTGTTGGGCTGTGATCACCAAAAATGTTTTCAAAAGACCAAGCGTGAACACCACCGGACACAAACTAAGGGACCAATGTAACATATATTTACATTGTAAATTCGACCTCCAACTAAAGATCTATTTGAGGGGGATGGTTAAAAAACAAAAAAAAAATATAAAAAAACAAGCGTGAATGCTGCCGAACACAAACTAAGGGATCAATTTAGCATGAACTTACATTGTAAATTGAACCCCCTACTAAAAACCTATTTTGGGGTGAATTAAAAAACAAACAGAACAAAACGTTTTTTCTAGACATAATAATAAGTAAATGTTTAAATTTTCAGACCTCTGGTTCCATTGGTTTGGTATGTACGCGCAATACACACATAGATAGCCAGCTAGACCAATTTAAAACTGAAGAAACCTTTGTTGATGTTGACAGTTTATGTTGACGGTTTCTAATAATACAACCAGAGCAGAAGAAGATGTTTTCTTTAGAATCTGATTACCTTCTGTCAGCACGTTTTTAAAGAATTTGAGCTAGAATCAGTATTACAAACATAAATAATAATGTTCTATTTGTGGGTTCCTCCACTTTTCCTTCACCTTTCCTCACCCCCAAACATTTATTCTCCAAAATCATCACTAAAATAGGCTCCATGCGTTTCCCTCCAAAAATCTCACCAGTTTGAAAAGGCACTAAGTTCAAACGAACGGTTTGAACAAGAACGAATTTATAATTGTAGACAGAGATATATGTTCTGTCATATTCTACGGAGTCATGTCCCTACAAAGAGGTGACACAAGGCCATAAATGTTTCTCCGTTTCTATGTGTGTTAGATGAAGTATTATAAATCATTATTATTTTAAATTTTTATGACTACTTTTTACCTTCATCTTAAATTTTATTAGTTGCTTTTTATCGCAACCTTTGCTCTGACCGATTACTCTCCGGCAGTGAGGCAAATAGTTTTGATCAGAAAATAAAGAATAAGCCTCTTTAGGATGAAGATCAAAAGTAGTCATAAAAATTTAAATAATAATCATTTATAATACTTCATCTAACAAAAATAAAAACGGAGAAATATATTAAATACTGTAACCACATCAGAAGTGTAAACAAACGATCGGAAAGAAGTGTAGGTTTAACAGTGTTATTTCGAGCTTCTACTCAAAGTTATGCTCAGTGGCGTAATTGGTAAAGCAGACCGGCGTAAATGGTGTTTCCCCTGGCTAGGGGATGTGGGTTCAAGTCCCATCCGATGGTATTTAAATAATACTAGTTAGATTTCCTTCAATGGAGAATTTAAACTCCAGACTAGAGAGCATACCTCTGCAAACGCCATACACTAACTAAAACCTGAATGAAAATCATTTCATATACAGTCACGGCGTAGGGAGGGTAACTGTATTTTCAATCTTTCAATTTTCGTACAATTGTATTAATTTATAAAAGATATTCCCAATCAAGAGAATATTTCTGGATCAGCCCCCAAATTAATTCTCTCCCAGTCCATGGCCCAACCTTCCACGGAATTTCGTTGAAATGGAGATATTGTGTGGACAGACAGACAGACAAAAAGTATCCGATACATTTCAAAACGTTTTTTTTAACATACTTATACAGTATTGAAATGGTTCTTCGGACGATTGAACTGTGTCTTTGTCCTGTCGGAGAAGAAAGAATGGATCGGCCGAAACGTCGTGTTTACAACGCAAATAACAAGAAGGAGTTCAATCGTCCGAAGAACCATTTCAATATTAATGACCCTTCTCAAAACTATAGAAAATATACTTATACACCTTCAAAATTTGAATAATTTGGACCAAATATTTCTGATTTTTGTACATAACTTTGCAATGTTCAATCTTATTTCAATATATTTTTGAGTTTTTTATTTTTCAGTCTTTGCTCAACATTCTATTAATTTTGAAACTGTATAAAGGATGTTAAAATAAACTTTTTGAAATGTATCGGATACATTCTGCACCCACTGTATACCTCTTGAGACTTCATTGACAAGTGTAAATAATAACGAGGAAGTGTAGTTCGCTCCGTTCCACGAAGAATTCAAACTACGGATAAGAGCCTTGTGAAGGCGGCGTATAGAACTAAGTAAACGGGATTGTGTCAACTCTAGTTAATCAATCACATCCATTTACTTGGGAGAAAGGAGAGCAGAGGAGAGCAAGAAAAAAAAAGGAGAGCAGAGGAGAGCAAGAGAAAAAAGGAGAGCAGAGGAGAGCAAGAGAAAAAAAGGAGAGCAGAGGAGAAAGAGGGAAAAGAGCTAAGATTTTTTCTGTCAGTTGCAATCAAAGGCATGGCTATGAATACACAATCGTGAAAAGCCTTTCATTTGAAGCGAATTTTGTGAAAGGCTTATTGACAGGTTCCATTTGAAATGTAATCAGATATCTCTTAGCACCGAGAAGAAAGAATACTTCCTCGGGGAATGACATCTACCAAAGAAAACCTATCTGTACATGTAGGGGTAAAGTTAGGGAATAGCCTTTACAAATATGAATCAATCTAAGTTCCCCATCGACTCAAATCTGCTCAACTGTGAAAATGCAATATCTATCACTTAAATCTGACAACAATTGAAGAAATATGTATGTGTGAGTATGCACTGCGATTACTCGACAACTAGAAATTGTACAAAGTTAACATTCAACAGATATATTAGTCAGTACACAAGCAGCTCAGAA
>VCCN01003880.1:32002173-32015025 GCA_006491835.1 Architeuthis dux
AAAAAGTTACACTTTTGAATTCCTCATGTCTGAAACCCATGACTTGGCCTTTTAAAGTACTCACATATGTCAACTGGGAGACGAGATATGAAATTCTGTTTTTTTGGTGTGTGCTGGCGGCCATTTTGTTTCATGCAAATGAGATATTTCTTCCCAACTTTTCTCTTGGGAATGTCTTTTTTTCTGAAATGGGACATCCTAAGGAACATTTTGCTATCCTAAATGTAGAAACATGGGGGTGGGATGCACTACTGGCGTTAAAGAAGAACATTGCTGATAGAAAGAACATTGCTGATAGAAAGAGTTTTATTGACCTTTTGAGGGCAAGAACTCCCATTTTTTCCGGAATGTCATCTTCTCTGAAGAGTCAAGATTTTCCTTGCTTCTAGATGGGCATCATAAATGTCTCATAAGATCCACTGAAAAATCCAGAGAAGACGGCCTACAACCACCAAGAAAGTTTGGCGTTAGTGGCAACATGGTTTGGGTCTGTTCCACTAGTCCAGAAGGTGGACCACTGGTTCTCTGCAATGAACGTGTCACTGCTGGTTAATACAAGGAAGAAACTCTAAAAAAGCATCTCACTCCCTTCATCCAACAGCTTCCTCATCCAATGCTAGCAATATACCAGCAGGATTAGTTTACCAGCTTATTCTGTTAAATCAATAAAAACCCTTTTCCAAGATTATCAAATTCAGACTTTGTTTTAGCCTGGACAGTCTCAAAATCATAACCCTATAGAGCAGGGATTCTAAAACCGGGGTACACGTACCGCTTTCTAGAGAAATTATGCGACCACGCAAGGTTTGTAAAAACACTAAAATCTCGAAGAATCACAACCAACTAAACGCAACTCGTGTCTTGTAAATCTTACATCCGGTTGGCAACACTGCATAACTCAAACGGATCATTCCTTAAAATCAAATATTTCTGGTTTGCATGTATATCTGCGCCCGTTCGACTTCCTTGCGTGCTATTAATGTGCCTTTTAAAATCTGTTTAGTATGAACCACATGTCGTGCAAGACTGTCAATTAAGAATGACATGCAGGTGTGTCTCTCTGAATCTGCGCCTAGAATTGAGTTACTAATTGGGAAGAGCCAAACCGATCCATCTCATTAAACAATGAAACATGGAACAAATGCTACATGTCTATTGTCTGTTTTGTGGCATCCATACATCTCACGCTATGTTCTTCACGGCAAGTACGCCAACACTTCTGGATATGACGGACGGGTAACCTGCCATAGAGAATTCGTGGGTAAACATTCAACTTTCAAGTCCAATCTGAGTTTAAGAACTTTCAGAAACAGGACTGGTTAGTCACTCAGTAGAAACCGTCACTTGGCCGCATGCCGTGTCAACCAGATCAACTCAACAACTGTAGAAACGTACGAAGAGTGTGGTACCAAAACGCGATAAGCGTCATTTAAAAATAAATGTGTTTAAATTAAAAATCACATTCTGGATTTGAATTTTATATCTTATTACAACCTTATAGACTGCATATATATGTAAACGGTTGTAATAAGATTTTAAAATTTAAATCCAGAATTTGATTTTTAATTTAATTAAAAACATTTTTTTTTCAAAATGGCGCTTATCGCGTTTTGGAACCACGCTCTTCGTATATTGACAGTTTTGGTTGAGCGTTTCTGACAAAGACTCGTTATTTGCAGCAGTTGAATAAGAATGAAGTTCAAATCTTCATTGTTAAAGAAGCTCTCTGATCAACAGAATCAGAAAAATGTTAGATGCTAATGGGGAAAAAAAGCATTGGTTATTAAATGTTGGTTGTCAGTAATAACACTTTTAATTTTCTTTCAGTAGAATTTAAGTACAATAAATGATTTTATTTCAACAGATTTTTTTTGGTTAAAGTTCAAACCTTTGACAGGTGTTCCAGATGTGTGTGTAAACTATGTGTGTGTGCGCATGTATGAATCTAAGTGTGACTGCACGCGTTTGTAGACTCATGTAAAATGCACACAGAAACCATTATAGCGACACAGCAGTAAATAAACCGCTCTCTTGTTTTTAACATATGGAGATGTACTTAGAAGTAATTAGACACCATTTCAACATTTTCCGGACCTCGTTATGCATTTATTAACGAGACAAGAACAGCATTATATCACTCTTTCTCTTCTTTCTCTTTTTCTCGCTTCCACTCTCTCTCTTTCTCTCTTACACACACACATTCATTCACACACACATACATACACACATACACACGCATACAGAGTTAAAAAATATCCGCTATATTTTAACACACATACGCGCACACCGCACATACATACACACGCATAGAAATATCCGCTACATTTCAACACACACACACATGCACACACACATACATACATACACACGCATACAGAGTGCAAAGATATCCACAACATTTCAACACACACACACACACACATACACACGCATACAGAGTGCAAAGATATCCACAACATTTCAACACACACACACACACACACACACATACATACATACATGCACACGCATACAGAGTTCAAAAGATATCCGCTACATTTCAAACGTTTATTCATCATCATCATCATCATCATCATCATCATCATCATCATCATCATCATCATTAGCAGCAGCACCAGCAGCCGTTGTAAGTCCACTGCTGGACAAAGGCCTTTCCCATCTCCTTCCATGACGACCTAACTTGTGTTAACCTCTGCCACGTCTTACCGGCAAACCTTTCTATCTCGTCCCTCCATCTTGTGTCTGGTCTTTTTCTACTGCGCTTACTGTCCCATGGGCACCAATCGGTTAGTCTGCCCCCCATCTATTGTCATTTCTTCTTGCTAGATGACCAGCCCATCTACATTTTTGCTGCTTAATTAGTTGTATAATATCTTTCACACTGGCCTGCCCTCTGATCCATGATGATATTTTTCTATCCCTTAGAGTTATCCCTAGCATTGCTCTTTCCATAGCTCTCTGTGCTATTCTGTGCTGGTTTTCAGCTCGTTTTGTTAATTTCCATGTTTCGCATCCGTAAATCATGGCTGGTATTATGCAACCGTTGTATACTTTACACTTTAAGCACATTGGCAAGGTACTCTTCAAAATGTCTCTGTTCATACCAAATGATTTCCAACCCATCGTTATGCGTCGCTTTATTTCGCAGTCGTGTTCTTTCTCTAACTGTATTACCTGTCCTATGTAGATGTATTCATCAACCTCTTCTAAAGGCTCCCCTTCTATCTTTATGGTCCTTTTGGGGACTCTATCGTTAAACATTACTTTTGTCTTTGTCCTGTTCATCTTTAAGCCTATTTTTTTACTTTCCCCATTTAGATCAGTTAACATATTTTGTAATTCTTCGGATGCTTCCGACGTCATGGAAATGTCATCGGCGAATCGTAAGTGGCTTAAATATTCTCCATAATCTTGTTTAAATATTCTCTTATTTTTGTATTCTTTATTCTTTGGCCCAAATTCTGTCAATTTTGAAGCTGTGCAAGGGTGTCACTTTAACAGCTTCAAAATTGACAGAATTCGGACCAAAGATTCAAAAATACAAGCATAGAAAAATATTGAAACAAGATTAATTTAATCATTGAGAAGTTATGTACAACAATCAGAAATCTTCGGTCTAAAAAGAATCTTTCATTTTTGAAGGTGTATAAGTATGTAAAGATAAACCTTTTTATGGAATGCATCGGACGCTTTTTGCACCCACTGTATATGTATGTAATGCAATAGTAGACACGCGTAAATTTCTGTTGTAACACTTCCAGAGCATTGCATTCGTGATAGAATTACCGTTTCACACCTGCATGCATAAGCGAGCACGGCAGTTTGCTTTTGACCCCACACATGATGAAACGGTAATAGAGTTTAGGTGTGCACAAAGCCCGTTAATACCAATGGCGGAGGCTATCTAAAACTAGTTAAAGAAAAAAACCCTTTCTTTGCCGGAGCACGTGAGAGAGATTTATTATTCGAAAAAGGTTTCAATATATACTGGTGTCCAACTCTGTTATCGAAATTACAAGGCTTGTGAACATGCCTGTATGTGTGGGGGGTCAGAGAGAGAGAGAGAGAGAGGGGGGGTAGAGAAAGATACAGAGACAGTCAGAGATACAGAAGAGGAAAGAAATACGAGTAAAATCCTGAGACGTGTATAATATCTCAAATAGGGAACGAGAGAGAGAGAGAGTGAGCGAGAGAGAGTGAGCGAGAGAGTGTGTGTGGGGGGAAGAGAGGGGGTAGAGAGAGATGCAGAGATACAGAAGAAGAAAGAAATACGAATATTTAGAAAGAAGTAAAATCCTGAGACGTGTATAATATCTCGAATAGCGCGCGCGAGAGAGAGAGAGAGAGAGAGAAGGGAGAGAGCGAGATGGATACAGAGACAGTCAGAGATACAGAAGAAGAAGAAGAAGAAGTGGTCGAACGTTTTTATCTTTCTCGGCAAAGAACTGCTCGAGGTGCTTTTTGTGGTCTTCCAAGTATTTCTTTTTCTTCCTGGAGACATTTCTGTAAATACCAAAATGAATGGTAATCCGAAGGTGCCATATCTGGTGAATAACGAGGACACCTTCCTAGCTAAGACATTTGTTTTCTGCTCACTATAGGAACACACAGTTTAGCGTTATCCTGGTAGAACATTACACCCTATGGTTCAACTACGCTTTTCGACCGTCGAATGCTGCTTTCAATTTGTCTAATTGGGAGCAGTACTTGATCGAATTAATCGCTTGGTTCTTCGGAAGGAGCTCATAGTAAGAGACTACTTTGCAATCCCCCGATATACACAGTGTCAGCTTGTTTGGAGAGAGACCGGCCTTTGGTACAGTTAGTGGTGGTTCATTTAGCTTGCTCCAAGAATATCTTGTGTTTCATGTTGATGTAAAGTAACCACATTTCTTGGCCCGTCACAATTTGTTTCGTCAAAGGAACATTTTCGTTACGTTTAAGAAGAAAATCGCAAACGGAAACCACACAACAAAGCGACTAACATAACCAATCAGGTGCAAATGATTTTCAGTCTTAGTTTTGGGTATTTTGTCTATGTCCAGCGTCGTATAACATTGATTATTATCAAGTAACGTCTTGATTTAATTGATATCAATCACAGCTGGTCTACATGACCGTGGAGTATCGTTCAGCGAGAAATCTCCGGTACGAAATTTCGAAAACCACTTTTGACACTTTCGTTTATTCGCAGTAACTTTTGTTTCTTCATTTGAATGGCATTTTTACTTAACCTAAAATAGAAAAGCATAATATGCCTAAAATATTGCTTATTTTCTTCTATCTTCAATGGTAGAATAAAAAGAAAAATAGGCCAATTCTGATAATTTAAAAATGCACGCTGATATGACAGCTTTCACAATACAATCATAAGTTAAAAAGAAATCTTTTTGAATGAAATTACTTAAAGCTCAACGCTCTTAATACCATCTGACGTCAAACAGAATTTTTTTGACTAAACCAGAAATATTGTTTATCGAACAAAGTGTTGGAAAACGTTTTTTCCCAATGGAATAGTAAGATAGCAGATATTGTATAATATCTGAACGCATTTAGTCTACCCACACACTTTTCCGAGGAGTAATCGTCGAACATCTTTTTTGGTTCCTATATATTTATATTATAGTCATTCAACTGTTTTCTTTTCTATGTTCCTATATACCGTATATACTCGTATACTGTTTCAACTTTTGAGACCAATTTGTTCACCTATAATTAGGTTGTCGAACATTACACGGCGTATGCTTTGGAAGCAGAAAAACTGTTAGGCCTAGGTCAGGCCTGCACACTCAAGCTGCGTTTGACCCCCTAATTATAGATTAAAAAAATGATCTCAAAAAGTAGAACATTACATGAATATATACAGTATTTACTGTACTTAGAATGAAATTACTGCGCAGCTGCGTTTCTATGCAAGCATTATTGTCAGAATCCTTTTGTAAAAAGGTCTTTTCGTTGTTTTTCTGTTTCATTGTTTTCGATTACATGATTTCAAATCATCCCCCTCAATTCATTTACAGCCATGTTTTTTCGTTCGCGTGGATATTTCAAAGCACAGCCTAATTCTTCGATAGGTAATTTTATCTATAAAAAAGATTTTACGGAGGAAACCTTCTGTGGAGAAATGGTTAGTTATTCTCTCAGATCATTACTACTGTAGTAAGTTCAGTTTTCAAAAGGTGCTCCAACATGTGGCCTTGTGCCAGACTAAGCTAAGCTTAGTAAATACCTATAAAGCTCTCGCAAGGATTCCTCGATGTGGAGCAATGGTTAGCAAATTAGTCTCTCAGATCATTAATACTCTAGTGGGTTAAATTCTCACCGGGTGTCCTACACTTGAGGCTTTTTTAAAATCATTTTTACTAGAAATCTTTTTAAATGGGTGGTATTCATCTTCCCGAATTTTAGTTTCCTGAACACGGTTATCCTGGACGTTGATTGGCCGATTCTTCACACGGCCGACCTTTCATTTTCCCGACTGTTTATTTGTTTGAAAAACAAAGGAAGACAATTTGAGTCACTGAACATGCCTTTCTTTCATACTTTTCTTTTCTAAAATTAGTGCGAAAAATGCATCTCTTGTAAAAGTAGTTTATTTACCATAACATTTAGTATTTAGAATATATATCGTGTTTAAGATTTATGGGGAAAAAGGATTTTATGTATGTACGATTTTTGGCAAAAAATAAAGTATAACAGAAAGGCTTGTTCTGTGACTCAAATTGTCTTCCTTTGTTTTTCAAGCAAAAAAACATTACGGAACAAAGAAAACTCGACCGTGTGAAGAATCGGCCAATCAACGTCCAGGATAACCGTGTTCAGGAAACGTTCGGGAAGATAGACCAGACCCTTTTAAAGTACAGCTTTCCCCCACTGTCCGAAAGTAGAAACTTTTCGAAAGCCGAAATGGCGTAAAGCAAAGAAGCAATTACCTTTAATTGATATAGAAAAATCCTTGAGCGTTCCCAGACACAAAAATAAGTTTGCGTGGAATTTTAGCTACGATTGACGGTGCTGCGATGATTGGAGAAAAATATGACATTTGAAATGTTTAAAGGGCACTTAGGTTGAGGGCAGGTTTGCAGGAATGTTTTGAGTGCCTAGAAAGAACTGTATGATCGAAAAATGCGTGAGGCTAAGCAATCAACCATACTGTAGTATTTCAAGCCTTCCACACCAGCCACAGCAGACGATGAACCTCAAACATCGACATTGAATCAGGCAGACATAACAGATGGTTATTTATTGGGTCTCAATGTTTTCCTATATAAATTAATAGTAATTGATTTTTCGCTTTACGCCATTTCGGATGGCAGAGGAAACCTGTACTAATGTAGGTCCTTCGTAAAAGTGAAGTGGTGTGAAGCGAACTTTCTAAAAGCGGGGGATACCTTTATCTTTCTCTAATAAAACATTGATTAACAAATTATCTGAAACGGAAAGTGGTCATTTGTACAGGCTGCCTTGATTTTAAGCCGGGGATGTGTTCCTAGGTGGTGTAAACGAAGTCGGCGCAAAATCAATCCACCAATTATTTCAACAATACGACACTTAGTGCAACATTTATAGCCTTAGCTCCGCGCTGATTGGCCTAAATTGCACCGGTGGCGCCATCAGCGTGTAAATATAAACTACGGTCGCGACACGAAAACTTTTTTTATTTTTTTGAAGGAAAGATTCGGGCACATTTAAAGCCGGCGTTATTGTCAAGCGGCGTAAAATCAGGGCAGCCTGTAATATTCTCCCAGCCACCCAGACTCAGCCACTCCCCTGTCCCGCACGGCACACAAGGCAATGAATTTGTCTGCATTCCTAGAACGATCCCTGTAGACCCAATCATTGTGTGTAGCCATTGTACTAATCTCCGCGGTCCGCTAAAATTAATTTGCTTATTGATTACGCGTGTGATTCTATGGCCGATAAAACTGTGATGAGTTTTAGAAAGCTGCACAGAGCGACTTCTAATCAAATAAGTACGATTGAATGATGTTAAAGCAACGCCACTGTAATGAAGGTATGTTTGCATTTGGTTGAAGGACTAAGAACAATGAGACTGGCTGTCGCGGGGTCAAACTCCAATCCAACTTCTTTTGCGACTGGAGATGATTACTGAAACATTTGTATTGTATATATATAATGAAGTAGACGTGTAGCTTTGACCGTTCACTAACTAAAAAACTAAACTATTTACAAAGCTGCATACCGATTCCTCGCCCACTATCACTATTTACAAAGCTGCGTAACGGTCCCACGCGAGCACCAAACCAAAAAAGCTGCACACCCAATTCCTCGCTCACTACCACCATTTACAAAGCTGCATACCGATTCCTCGCGAGCACCAAGCCAAAAAAGCTGCACACCCAATTCCTCGCCCACTATCACCATTTACAAAGCTGCATACCGATTCCTCGCGAGCACCAAACCAAAAAAGCTGCACACCCAATTCCTCGCCCACTATCACTATTTACAAAGCTGCATAACGGTTCCACGCGAGCACCAAACCAAAAAAGCTGCACACCCAATTCCTTGCTCACTACCACTATTTACAAAGCTGCATACCGATTCCTCGCGAGCACCAAGCCCAAAAGTTGCACACCCAATTCCCCGCTCACTACCACCATTTACAAAACTGCATAACGGTTCTTCGCGAGCACCAAACCAAAAAGGCTGCAATCCAATTGCTCGCTCACTACCACCATTTACAAAGCTGCATACCGATTCCTCGGGAGCACCAAACAAAACAGCTGAACACCCAATTGTTCGCTCACTACCACTACTTACAAAGCATACCGATTCCTCGCCACATTGTAAGTAATTCAAGTAGACATGTAGCTTTCGCCGTTCACCGATGCATAATAAAAACAAAAATTGAACCCCTATCGAAATAAATGCAGTGAATGTAAGAAAATCAATAATAATTTTGATTTGCTTAGATTTAGTTATGTAAACTAAACAGAAGCTAAAAACCATATATGTTTGAGCGTTCTACACTTTAAAATTCTAAACGTAACCTTAAAATGCCTTTCTTAGCCTAAAAAAATCACGGAAAGCTTTGGAAATTATAGTTTAAAACCATCTAGAGTGAAATATCTAAAGGTTTCAACCGTTTCATTTAATTATGTAGGGGGAGGGTAAAACGCAATTGCCACGAAAGTAACAATCGTAGTTATGATGACCATAACGTTTAGTACTTGTAAGAAGTAACAATTAAGATTCGGTTTAGAATCCAAAACACGACTGGCCGTCAACCGCCCTCCCTAGCTGTGCTCCTTCTCCTCTCACCACCTCTCTCTCTACCATTACTATCAGTAACTCTCACTCTCTCTAAACCCCCTCTCTCAGTTTATGTATTTGTGATTGATTAATCGATTTCGTCGACCCCCTCATTTTTGCCTGTGTATGCTAGATTTTGGTCATGTCCTTAACAAAATAGATTCGCTCTGATTCGATAAATACAAAAAATTATAAAAATATTTTTTTCCCTCTATTTATTTATTTGAATGAAATAATCCCATCCGTATCTGTATGATATATTTTCGTTAATATCTAAAACTTGTAAATTTATTTCAAGCCGGCTACATGGTCGTGAGTTCAAATCTCGGTAGGGGAATGGGGTTTTTACATATTGGGTTTACACCCCTAATTTTGGTGAGAATTGTTTTTGTTGTTCTTGTCAACTCCTGACTTTGTCCTGGAGTTTGTTCAAAGATTGATACAGCTGCAGCGGCTACAGATGAACTTGTAGCAAAGACTTAAATCTACGACGCAGTATTTTTACCTGCGACGAAAGTCGACGGGTCTATAAATATCCAAAACCTCTTCGTTCAAATTTGAATGGGTTCAAAGCGTTCATAAGAAAGGAAGGATAGAGAGAGAGAGAGTCGGTGGAGAAAGGGGAATTTCTTTTTAAAATCTTTACGTCACACTACGTCATATAATTATTATCTTAAATCAATTCTCGAAATTTAATAAAATGTGCCATAAGAAAATGCGTTCGCAATTTAAGAAGCTAAAAAATTGTTTTATAACATCTCAGATTATAAGCGTAGAGTTATGACCTATAACTTATGGGGAACACAAATAGATACACACTTCTTGGATACAAACGAAAATGTAGCAAGACTCGAGAAAAACAGTCAGTGTCCATTTTCAGAGAGTCGTTTTTTAATCTCTTAACAGATTTCACATTATTCTTTTTTTGTTATCAATTGAAAACAAATAATTTCATTACAGAAACAAATTTTGCCAAATGCTATCAAAAATTGTGTAAACAAAGTCTGTTCATTTTCTTGTTTTTTTAAATAAATGGTTTTTCATGAACATTTTTTTTATCTCTGCTAACGAAGTTGGAAAATATATGTATTCACTCATATATGTCAATCTATATGTCCACACAATATCTCCAAAAGTTCTGAAGTGATCCAGGAATTTCTTTTTTCGATTGAGAGCTTGTTTTTCATTTTTGTTCATGTATTTCTGTATTCACTCGAATATCTCCAAAACGTCTCAATATCTCCAAAGGTTCTCCATGAATTTCAATAACATTTTGTGGGATGGTGGGCCATGGGCTACCTGATTAAATTTGGGGCGGATCCAGGGATTTATTTCGTTAAGTTTGTATTAAGAAGCGGTAAACAATAGCCCGCTATATAGAAAATCGAAACACCGTTATCTCCCCTGAATCGTATCTTTATGTGAACTGATTTTCATTCAGTTTTTAGTTAGCAGAGGTATGCGCTCTGTAGTTTGATTTATATTTGTGGAGGGGGGACGAGTCTGAACTAGGAGATAGAATAAAAAGGATAGTTAGCAGACAGCAACAACAGACCGGTGTAAACACTGTGGTTGGGTTTATGTTATTCATCTGTTCTGACATGTATATGTATCTATGTATCTATGTATCCGAACTTCGCCCAGCCCTAACCGTTCATAGTAGAAACTTGAAACTGTGCACACACACTCCTCTCAATGGGTAGGGAAAACGTTTTTTTAATTTTTTGACCCCCCCCCTCAATTTGCAATGTAATTTTATCCTAAATCGATTTATTATCTTGTGTCCGGAAGCATTCACGCTTGTTTTTTTTTTAATTCAGACTATTTTGGTGACCAATGCCCAAGAAAATGAGAGAGAAGTAACTTATTCATTGATCACCCCTTTTCCCCAATTTATTTTATTGGTCACCCCCAACACGACATGCTACTTAAAGATATTAGTCATGTGACGGTTTCTATTGTGTGATCAAACCATACTGGAAGCATTTCCATCGGGATAACTGAATTTTACCACCACAACAGTTTAATTTATGAGGTAAAACGAAGCATATGTGGGTGGCGGTGATTCCTAATTCTCCTTCAAATGGTAGTCATTTTTATTTTTTATTTTATCCTCAACGTGTACTGCGAGGGATCATGGGGAAGTGGTTACGGCGTTCAATTGCTTGGTGAGTCGCCTCTGTGACGGTCAAGTCGTAGGACATGGGCGTGTCTACCACGCCCGACACCCAACGCCTGCGACGTCATCCTCTTGCTCAGACGCATGAACATGACGTTGTAGGCGCTGAACGCTGGTTGGTCGGTTGCCATTCTTGTCAGGCGTGCGAACCATTTAATTCCCTGGCGCTGAATGTGATTGTAGACTAGCATTGCTCCGACAATTCTTCTGATTTTTTTCAATGATAATTAAGTTTCTCCTCGTCTTATTAGTTGCTCTCTCGAGGCACCTGATCTCACAGGTAGTAATCTTTCTGTCCTGGGCAGTGGTCAGTGTCCACGTATGACACTGGTAGCTCAGGATAGTTTGCTTTCAAGAAATCAAAATGTGTCTATTGATTTTTGCCGAGCGTTTCTATTGTCTTGTAAATAGGGTCATGACTATACATAAAACAATTTCCACTTTTATTGCTCTCATTTGAAATCTTCACGCCGAAGATGTCGTTCCTGTAGGCGAGAGCGGTTCAACACTGTTATTGCTCTGCTAAGACATAGACGTAGACGACAGAACATACACATAACAAACGGAAGCCAGAATAGGAAATATAGACTCATAGTCTCCTCGATTTGATTCGGGTATTTACTAAGCTAGGCTTAGTATTGTACAAGGCCACAATACCGAAAAGCCCAGCGAAGATTGTTTGACCTCAATTACTCAGAATCAACTATCCGGCGTATTGCAAAGTCCGGTGTATTGCAAACTTTGCCACAAGCAATAATCCTAATTTGGAAAACAAAACAGGGAAACTTGAGTGTTATTTAAGAAACTGCTTGTCTCACTGATATTCTTGAAACATTGAATAAGGCATGAGACAGAAGACTGCATCAAGGGATCAATGGAGAGGGGGTGGAAGGGACAGAAGAAGCGATCTCAGGTTTCTTAGAGCAAGAAAAAGAAAAAGAAAAAGAAACAAAACAGAAACAAACCCGAAATAAAGAATAACATTGTAAAGCATTCAGAGAGTGCATAACTCTGAATGAAAATCAGTTGATATACAGCCAGGGGAGATTCTTTGTCCATGGCCCATCCTTCCCCAAAATGTCATTGAAATTCACAGAGAACTTCTGTAGGTATTGTGTGGACGGACAGACGGACGCGAGTGAATACATATACCTCTTACAACTTCGTTGGCAGAGGTAAAACAGACAGGCAGACAGACAGAGGATATAAGAAGAAGTACAATCCTGTATAATATCTCAAATAGGGGACGAGAGAGAGAGAGATATAGGGGAGAGAGAGGTGGTAGAGAGAGCTACAGAGACAGTCAGAAATAAGAAGTAAGACGTGTGTACTATCTCAAATAGGGAACAGAAATAGAGAGGGACAGTCACAGAGAGAGAGAGAGAGAGAGAGAGAGAGAG
>VCCN01003880.1:32042181-32057637 GCA_006491835.1 Architeuthis dux
AAAAGTCCAAATAAAAAAAATAAACGCCAGAAATTCCATAAAAAAGAATTCCAAACATTTTCAATAATAACTATCACATTTCCAGAAGATGTCTAGTGGAGTACTTATGCGAATTTGCAAGGTTCTAGACCTAAGGATGTGTCCGGTACCGTTTAAGATTAAAAGATTTCTTTTTAAAAAAGAACGAAAAAACCAAGAAATTCCATAAAAGAAATTTACAAACATTTTCTCAAATCCCTAAATCTGTTTTTAGAAGATGTCTGGTGGGGGTAATCATGCGAATTTGCATGGTTCTAGACCAAATGGTTTATCCGGTAGAGCAGTCACGACGAAAACAACTGAGTACAAAGGGAAGACATACCTTGCTTGTTTGTTTTTTGTCCGGGTTGTTGATCGTGGCTACGATGATTCAATATCAAATACCAAACAAACAAGAAAGACTTTAAGAGAATATAGTCTAGCTGCTAGAAAAGTTCCGTTGGTATTTTGAGAGCCAGACATTTTGTTTCTTTAGACATTTTCTACTATTAATAGAGAATTAAAGAAATTGGTCACATTTTGAATTTTCATGGAAATCTTTTCCCGTCTGTCTGTCTACACGATAACTCTAGAAGTTTTCGATGGATTTCAATGAAACTTTGTGGAAGGATGGGCAATGGGGTAAGGGAGAGTTGGTGAATCTATGGATATTGTTTCGATTGATAGATATTTCCCCGTTTTATTTTCATACATTTACGTACCAAAACGTTTTCAAAACAATGCACTGGAATCTTCATGTGCTGTTGCTGCAAACTAATCCCCGACAATAGTCTTGCGAGAATACAAAAACAAACGTGCCGTTATAACGCGTGTGTCATTAAATAGTACCGTTATAACTAGTGCCGTTACAACGAGAGTTCACTGTATCAAGAATAGCCGTCTGAGAATAGGTAAGACTTGTCTGTATCTCCCCGCAGTAGAATGATCATGCTACCAAAAATACCCTGTGCGCCATTCATATCGTACTGGCGTTTATCATGAACCAGAAGGGCAAAAGTAGGTATCACCGATGCTTCATCAACTATGTTCCCTCTAATCTTTAGTAGTTAGTGTGCGCAAACATCTTATGTTGTGCAAATTTGTTTCCTGTCACAAAAGTATGTGCACACTACATGCTTGTGCAAATATAAATTTGAAATTGTTTTGTTTTGTTTGTATCATGCTGTACAGAACAGGACATTAGTGATGTACACATGTGGTATTTGCAAAAACCACTAACGAGTCAATAGAAACAGTTAGCTATGAGATATATTATCAATAAATATGATATATCAATATACTTATAATTACAAGTATACTAATTGTAACTGTCCCCAGCACAAGGGGACTAACTGCTTATTACCTACAGCCCTTTCTTCATTTTTGGTCACGTGATCAAAGGGACTTCAGACAAGGGGACAAGAAGATAGATGAGTAGCCGCTGACCCTCCGCTGACCCTCCGCTGACCCTCCGCTATTACAATAAAAAAAGGGATCACGTCCAGAGTCTTGGATGCAACTTTTAGCTTATAGCACTCTCAAATTTCTGGATAGATAGCACACGTAGTACGTGACATTGTTCTTAATTGTTGTACATGTGTACTGTTCATTCTTGGACATTCTCCATGGTGACTATATATGATCACCTGAGGACTCGTCAGCCGCATTTTTATATTTTCCATTTTTGGTCACATTTTAGGCGAGGCAGATATGATCACTTCATCAGAGGGGATTTTGCGCCCATAAACAAAAAAACTTCAGAAAGCTTGCAACTGAAAATATCTTGTAATTAGGTCTAGTTTAACATACGAAAAGGTTGTTTTGATATCTGGAATATTTTTAGGGCTCCCCTATAAAGGGTTAAACGGACCTTACGTTATTATGTTGGCTTGTGTTCAACTTGGCGTTGACGATTTTGTAAAGCACTTCAATAAATAAAAACGGTTCTTCATCAAACGTCGTTGAGAATTGCGTCCGTCTTTTCTAACCTGGAGAAAAACCCTTGAGAGCGGTTACACTAATTAATCACTGTTTTATTTTAGATAACTAACCTTTTGTGCGCACATCATTTATTTCCTATTGTGCGCTGGTTGCAAGGCAGGTGTGCTTGCACATACATGCACAGCTTAGAGGGAACTATGTTCATCAATGATAAGTCATGATCTCTTAGCAAACGTACTTGGTCAGCGGAAGGAGACAAGTTACATGCTCTTAGTTTAAATAGGCTACGTGATGTCTTACACCCAGACGGCGATGTAGTTACAATGTTGCGTCCACGTTACACACGGCAATTGATGGTTGTTGATTGGAAGATGAAAACGATCATGTCGAATATATACGTTTGGCCCCCCACCCCGGGGTATTAACACAGACACAACTGCTTTCAAGAATGTCTCCTTTGCTCTGTCTATCGATCTCATCGAACAGCGCATCCAATATTAGTCTTTGTTCATGAATTAGATTAACTAACTGAGGCTGATTTATTACCACGTGTTCTTCCGTTAACCGAGTATCTCCCCGGGGTTCTGTTAAAGCAATTGTTTGACAAGTTTATTCCATTTTCGATGAGAACTGCGTTTTATTAGAAAGCGTCAACCAGAACTGTCACCAAAACTATCAACATAGGTTTCTTCAGTTCTTAAGTTAGTCTGACTGGCTGGATATGAATGCATGTATGTATGCATCCATGTATGTATAACGCGTACAGGCCCCACCAATGGAGCTAGAAGGCTGAGAATTTAAACATTTACTCCTTATGTCTAGAAAGAAAAAACGGCTTTTTTGTTTTTTGAAAATCCACTCCCCTAAATAGGTTTTTAGTGGGCGGTTCAATTTGCAATGTATGTTTATGTTAAATTAGTCCCTTCGTTTGTGTGCGGTAGCATTCACGCTTATGCTTTGAATATCTGGCCTGTTTAATGATCACTGCCCAACAAAACACGAGAGAAGTAACTTATTCCTCGATCACCCCTTTTTCCAATTTTCTAATTGATCACCCCCAACACGGCATGCTGCCAAAATACATTGGTCGCATGACGGTTTCTATTGAGTGACTAACCAGATCTGCTGTACAAAGAGTTGCAATATCCGTTTGGTCTCGAATCGTCTCGTATCGCCCATGCAACAAAGTCGTCCACCCTTTTATCTTTGAAGGAGTCACATGGGTGCATGACATTTGCTGGGTGGCAAGAAGAACAAATTGAATCAATCCTGACGTAGAGTTGGCGTGGTATTCCAAATGCTGAAGTCTCCTCCAGCCTATTTTGTAATGCATGGTCCTTTTCTAACAGGTTTACTCGTATGCAATCATCTTTGAAACATCTCTCACTCAACAGTTCTTGTCTTTCTCCTGGTTGGTGGTGCGAGTGGCGTTGCGGTTAACAGCGTGGTCATTGGAATCGGCGAGCCGAGTTCAAACTACAGTCGAGGCTAATACCTCGCGCTAATGCCATCGGCATAGGCATGAATCCACCTATTCTTATCCCCTCCGGCTATGGGTAAAATAACACGGTATACTCTAGCTTGGAGGAGAAGGACATTTTCAAATCAGGGTTTGGATCCCCATTAAGGCGGTTGGATGGTAACTTTCCGGCAGCTCCTGTAGCCAATCTGATGCGAAACATATCACGTTTCCCTTTGGACTACATAAGTAAGGCCAAGGGGAGGATTCTCTCAAATGGGCAACCCAAGATATTCATACGCTTTGCCCAGTCTTGTGTTGTATAATGCCGGTATTTCTTCTCTCCGATGTGAGGGAGAGACGTCTCGTTCCTGGGCTGCACATTTACGGGAGCGAACATTCTGTGGAGAGAAATAAACTCGCCCACGTGGCAGGAGAGAAAGACAACAGAATTCATTATTTTCAATTGAAAATATGGGTTCGTTTTATTCCCATTGACAGCTTCGACACCGGGCCGGTTCGCGGATCACTTTGAGGCATTGAATTCTGCTTACGTTAAAATTCTAAACGTGTGGTCACTTTACTGAATGACTAACAGCGATGGTAATAGTTCAAATCAGATTTCTTCCTCCTTCTCGTCCGTCATACCTAACGGGCTAGTGAGCCAAGCTCCCTAGCTGGTTTGACCCGTCGCTGTTGGGTGTCGGATCCTAACTACTCTAAACTGCCGGCCAATTTGAAAATGGACGTCCTAAAAAACCGGCGAAGCTGATTGGTCGGACGTATTCCCTTTCTTCTGACTTCGTCGTCCGTTTGACCTATTTTCTAGCCCCGGGAATATGATACGGGGCTTTGGTCACGTACTCCCCAAAACGTACGAACACACACAACCAGAGTGTATTTCATTACACTTGCTCTCTGGGGATGTCACTTCAGTGTCGTTCCATTGTCTGTCGAGACAGTAGGATGCTTCAATACTTCAATACTTGCTCCTGGAATATGGAGCAACAATAAGCATGGATTAACATTTAGAACATCTCTGGGATTCACTGAATACACGCGGCTAATGATATCTTCTTCTAACAGTCCAATTTCTGACACATTCATTGAACACATAATGTGTACGGATTTCACAATACAATTAATTACGTCTCTGTGTGTCTCGGACACATTGAGATGCCGCTGATTGAACAGCCAGTCCTCTTTGTATATACACTCTTTATTGGTTGGGAAATTGAACGGTAAGTCAATAAACTCTGTGTGACGTTGCATCTTATACTAAGATAGCCTCCACATGGATTGAAACATATCATATTCGGCTTGCTTAATCTGCTGCCCGTTAATAATGGCATTGTTAATTAATTCAATAGAAGAGCAGTCGTGACCCCTGTAAACAATTTTTAAAATATTAGCTGGACCTGTGGAAACTCCACGGGTGTTGACAACTATGATTAACTCATGCCTTTTCTCTCACACTGACAGTATCTTATCATTATGTCCTTTGTCTCTTTCAATCTTCGTTGCAGTCCATACAAACATGGGTTACCTTCATAGGCGAAGGTCTTCCTACGCCTTCAGTAAACTACCTAACTTTCTTTTCTCCACTCTCTCTTCCTACTCACTTATTAAACTACCTAGCTAGCCTTTCTGTTTTCTTTCTTCCTACCCTCGTATTAAATTACCTTTCTTTTCTGTCGTTTTTCTCTCTCTCTTCCTACCTCTTGTTAAACTAGGTAACATTTCTTTTCTCCCCTCTCTCTTCCTACGCTCTTATTAAACTACCTAACTCATTTCTGTCGTCTCACTCTCTTCCCACCCTCTTATTAAACTACCTAAGTTCTTACCTCTTGTTAAACTGGGTAACCTTCTTTTCTGTTTTCTCTCTTCCTACCCTCGTATTAAGTTACCTTTCTTTTCTGTCATCTGTCTTCCTACCCTCTTATTAAACTACATAACTTTCTTTTCTGTCTTCTCTCTCTTCCTACCTCTTGTTAAACAGTGTAAATTTCGTATCTCCCCTCTCTCTTCATACCTCTTATTAAACTACCTAACTTTCTTCTCTCTCTCTCTCTCTCTCTCTCTCTTTCTCTCCCTGCCTCTTGTTAAACTGGGTAAGTTTATTTTCTGCCCTCTCTCTTCCTACTCACTTATTAAACTACCTATCTAGCTTTTCTGTTTTCTTACTTTCTACCTTCTCTCTTCCTAGCCTCGTATTAAATACCTTTCTTTTCTGTCATCCGTCTTCCGACCAAATTATTAAACTACCTAACTTTCTGTTCTGTCCTCTCTCTTCCTACCCTCTTATTAAACTACCTAACCCTTCCCTTATGAACAAACAGAATAATATTATAGATCAATTTTTATTATTATTAGATGGAGTATTGTAACTCACTACTTTCATTAAATTTCGGTGAGAATTGAACTCACACCCTCATTGCCAGAGGGAAACTAGTTTACGCATAGTTGCTTTTTACCAATCGGCCACGAATACTTCATGGATTAGCAGAAGCTGATTCACACTTATAAACTCATTCCCCCCAACCGACTCTCTGTGCCATATTTATGTTGTTTTACATATAAGATAAAATTAGGATGAAGGTAGAAACTAGTCAATTTAATGAAAGTAATATTATAGATATTTTATACTGCTAACAGATGAACATATTTTCAGATAAATACGACTACGAAGATTCTTAAGCAAGAATGCATTGTCTGGCATTACACTGACGTCTAAATCTTAATCCCATTACATTATCACGTGTTTGGTATTCTGGGTAACTATTTACATTAAGCAGGGTCTCTTCTCGAAAGTTTCTTGAAACTTCTTGGCTTTTTCCATACAAGGAGAAGAGGGATTATTAAAACCAAAAGGACCATGTATAATATGTTTCCTCACGACATCGTGCAGTACACTGTCTTCGTTTTCAACTGGAATATCTGCAGATCTTAATCTGGTAATGACATTTCCTATTTTGTCTTCATCCCTAAGATTGTCCTCTATGAAATAGTATGGACGGTGAATGGCTAATCTATAAACAGTGTGTAATATGTTGTGCAACCGCTACCGAATGATGAGATAGTGGATGAGATATATTTGCATGCAAAATAAGGTTTGGATTCATTATGTTCAGCTTGTTGAAACTGCGGTCCGTTAATAGTGGCATTGTTAGTTATTTCAAAAGAGGCGCAGTCATAATCTTTGTAAACATATTAAACACTACTAGCTGGAACGTGGCAACTTCGTGGGTGTTGACAAATAAGATTAACTCATGCCTCTGCTCTTCTCTGATCCTTTGCCTGCATCGTCTCATTCTCTTCCTCATCCCTTCCAATCTTTGTGGCCGTCCATGTGTTTATCTTACTGCAAGCATAAATTAGTTTCACATGCGAAATTCTTCCATCGCCTTTAGTAAACTACACAACTTTATTCTCTCCCTCTCTCCTCCTACAGTCTTATTATTGAACTACCAAAGTTTCATTCCTGTCTTCTCTCTTGCTACCCTCTTATTAAACTACCTAATTGTCCTTCCTGTTATCTCTCTTTCTACCCTTGTATTAAACCACCTAACTTTCTTTTCTCCCACCTGACTTCCTACCCCCCCCCAGTAAACCACCTAACTTTCTTTTCTTTCCCCTTCTCTTCCTACCCCCTTATTATATTACCTAACTTTCTTTTCTGCCATCTGTCTTCATACCCTCCTCTTAAACTACCTACCGATCTTTCCCTTATGTTATTACTAAAAGCGTAACCTCCAAACGCAGATAAGAACAAGCAAAACTAGCATTCCAAGGGAAATTATGAATCGCGGCCACCCATATATTCTATGTTGGGCGTGATCAATTAAAAGGTTGGAAAAAGGGGTGATCAATGAATAAGTTACTTCTCTCGCCTTTTGTTGATCTGTGATCACTAAAAAGGTTTTGCATTTTCAAAAAACAAGCGGGCACAAACTAGTGACCAATCTAGCATAAACTTACATTGCATATTGAACCCACCTCTAAAAACCTATTTAGATGGGGAATTTTCAAAGAAAAAAAACGGGTTTTCCCTACTCATTGAAGGGAGTACGTGCACACAATTTCAAGATTCTACTCTTGTTATTTCAGAAGAAATGAATAACCTAAACCCAGTAATAAACCAGTGTTGAGGGTAGCGGTGATTAATAATAGTATAGATTCTTTGTACTTTTAACAGATGAATATATCTCCAAATTAATATGAGAACGAGACATATTCAGTAGGAACGCATCGTATGGCGCTACACTGCGATTGTCAACCATATGACATCCAATTTGTACATTCACTCATTATCGCTTCTTTGGTATTCTGGGTAACCGTGTATATCAAGCAGGATCTCTCCTCGAAATGTTTTGGAAACCTTTTGGTGCATAACCCATTTTCCATTCAAAGAGGAGAAGGCTTATTAACACCATAAGGACCATACTTTATAAGTCTCTTCACGAAATCGTTCAGGCCTCTGTCTGTCTTCGTTTTCATTTGAATTTCTAAAGATGCTAATCTGTCAATGACAATTCTATTTCTGATTCTCTCTTCAGCCCTAAGCTTGTCCGCTATCAAAATACACCCTTTGTTGGTATGAAAGGGAAATTACAAGTCTATACACCGTGTGTCATATGGTGTGCATCTTATACCCAGGTAGCATCTACATGGCTCCAGGGGGGTGAGACATATCTGCATGCAAAGTAAGATTTAATTTCATCATATCCTGCTGTCCATTATTAGTGGCTCTGATAGTTATTTCAATGTCAGCGCAACCAGGACCGTTGTAAATATATTTAAAGATATACTTAATGTAGCAATATGAGCACTATAGATAGATAGATAGACAGATAGATAGATAGATAGATAGACAGACAGAATAAGTTTAAATGCGTATATACAAAATTGTGCAGTGTATATAAAATGCAATTGTTAGGCCAGGAATTATGATAAGGGCTATATTGACAATTGGTAAACAAAATTAATTGTTTTATTTGGCTGAAATTCAAAAGTAAGAAATATTATTAAAATGAGGATTTTATTTTGTTAAATTAACAAACAAAAAGATTACAGACTGAATCCTGATTATGGAATGCTTGAACAAGAATTTAGAATAACGAAAAAACGTCGGTTGATCCGGCTAAAGAATTTACTGAAGCAAACAAAAAAATGATGTAATGTCTTAACGTCAAGAAAAGATCACATGTTAAAAATGGACATACCGATAAATAGTGACGTTAATTAGGATCTCTTTTCGAAAGGTTTTGAGAAACCTTTTTGGCATATTCCATTTTACATACACGCAGGAGGAGGATTATCAACACCATATGGAACATGTCTCAGAAGATTCCATGTCTCTAAGATAATCAACTTGTGACAGCGAAGAAGTCCTCGTTCCTGGAACTCAATAAGGTGTACATTGTTATGGAGGTCATGTCCGGGCTAACACCTGGGCGGAAGTGGAAAGATGCATATGCGTGGGTGTCCGAAAACAGGATGTTGACTAAACTTGTGTTTTCAGGAAAATCAGCGTGGGCGTTTAAACCCGATAAAAGGAGAAAGACACCGGACAGAGACCCAGAGAGCGGAGACAAGCAGAGACATACGACCCAGGCCTGGGAAGGCACGAGACCGGTGTCCCTGTTGGGGACAGGCTGTTGGTTCTCATTATCTCTCTCCCCTTCTTCACTCTCCGCGACGACACAATGTATTCTTATGAAATAAAAATATGTCATATTTTTATAAACAAATTTCGAGTCTTCCTTTTTCTCAAGTTCAGGATTTCCCTCTCGCAAATGAGCAACCCAACGACGACACGTCTCATGTCGGCAGAACATGTAAAAGAGGCTATACAACAACATGAGATACTGGTCCACCAAGTACATGACTGTCCTTTATATCTTTTAAGATTTCAGTATGTATCTATGTATCATCGTTCTTCGCTTATCGAGGATGTCGCAGGGTTAGGTACACACGGGCAATTGTTAGTAAAACCCACCTCCGGCTTGACAGGCCTGTCAAAGCTTTGTTCTGCTTACGGCACTTGGTATTCCCTGATGATCGCCCATCTAGGTACTGACCAGGTTCGACGTTGCTTAACTTCGGTAATCGTACGAGAACCAATGTATCCAACGCGATTTGGCCGTAACTTCATGATTAATATGATTAATGATTACTTCTATCACTTAAGTCTTAGATGTGTACATATTCATACTATTGATTATACTTGTAGCTGACAGTCATATTGATATTTAAGATGCGATTAAAATGATGAATAGGGTCTCTAGATGAGATTCAGCTGCTTATAGCACTTGGTATACCAAGTTGGTCACGCATCTAGCTACTGACCAGGCCCTACGTTGCTTAACTTCGGTGATCTCACGAGAACCGCTGTATCCAACGTGATTTGGCCGTAACCCCTTAGCCTCGGGGAGAGGTTCCTCAATCTCAGTCTCTGTGCTGAGTGTTTAGCGGAGAGACATTTAGTACCATTTTAAGAGTCTTTGATATGACTCGGCTGTTGAACCTACCGAACTGGAGGCAAGCACTCTACCACTGGGCCCCGGTGATCTGTTAGGATTTCAATAAGATTAGGATTATAAACCTTTGCAATTAAATCTGGCTGATTTTCATTTTGGTGCAAATTATTGATAATTTCTGGGCATCTCAACCTGCACGTGTACATTTCGATAAGGTCTGGTTTAGCATTTTGTTAGATGCGGTAGCATCTCTAGCAGCGATCGCCGTCACTGACTGAGATATCGAAATGTTAGTTACATCCCTTGCTGCGTGTTGCCAATTTGGATGTTTTTCATCTGAATATAGATGTTTTTGGTTGTGTCTAGATGTCAGAGATTGCTAATTAGATGATTATTAATAAAATGAGTAATATTTTTATTTAATTCATAGTAATAAAATAAGTGATATTTTTAATAAATTAAGTAATATTTTAATAAAGTAAATGTTAGGTATTAAAGTCACATTTAATTTATTAATAATATGTAATATATTTCCTAGATTTTATATATATATGTTGTATAGTGGGGTGTCCTGGACTTGGATAGAAAGGAAACTCGAAGACTTGCTTATAAACCTATCTGGACATATTTTTATTACACAACATACATCTTTGTCGGCCGGAGAGTGAAGAGTGGGAGAGAGAGATGATAAGGAGAACCGCCAGTCTGTCCCCAACAGGGACAACGGTCTCGGGCCTTAACGGCTCCGCTGATGTCTGCGTCTTCTTTGAGTGTCGAGATTTCTGTCCGCTCCAGGGATGACAGTCTTCTGCTTTATAGGTCTCCCCAATGCCTACGTGGTGTCATACGGTGTCAATCACCGGTTCCCATGTCCTGTTTTGAACACTGATAATATTTAGACAATACACCTATTTCCTGAGGTGACCGGGTTCACCCACATTTCCGCCCAGGTGTCCGGATACACAAATCATAATATATATTTATCTGGAGAATCTACATGTTTCTGGGTGTTTTAAGGTGTTTCTTGACTCAATCTTAGATGTAAAAAAATAAAGTTGGCAACACTGGCCTTTATAGATCTTCACACCAGAAAAAACCGAGCGCATCTATGGTCAGACTTTTAGGCTTGTTATTATTGCCATAACATATTGATGCATGTTCCACAGACTTCCTGGAAATGAGAAAGGAAAAAACACTGGAATTCCTGTTTCCAAATGTCTGTCTACTCCAGCATTCAGATGGTCTATCACACTATCACACTGGACTGCTCGACCTGGCGTTGGGGCTGATTATTCCTTATAAACAGCAAACGCCATCCTCCAAGTTCTACGTGTACACTAAATACTGCTGGATGAGATTTCCTACTGTGCTGATCCATCTCTAATGCGAAAACAATAGTGGTTCTGTTTCCTCGTGTTGAATTTGGTTGGCCCAATGAAATCCAACACGATGAAGCTCACACATGAGTAATTATGTAAGAATTCTATTCTAGAGATTTAGCATATTGTATGTTCATATCATCGTTCTTCGCCTATGCCTCCATTGGTAGAGTGCTTACCACGCCGAGTCATACCAAAGACTTTTAAAATGGTACTCAATGCCTCTTCGCTAAGCTCTCAGCACAAGGATTGGGGAACCTCTCCCTGGCCAAATCAAGTAAGATCACCGCAGTTAAGTTAAGTAACAGACATCAGCGGAGCCGAAAGGCACGAAACCGCTGACCCTGCTGAGGGGACAGCTTGGCGGTTCTCCTTGTCTTCTCTCTTCCACTCTTCACTATCCGGCCAACAAAGATGTATGTTATGTAATAAAAATATGTCCAGATATTTTTACAAGCAAGTCTTCGGGTTTCCTTTTTCTATCCAAGCCCAGGACACCCCGCTATATAACATAATGAACAGTGTGATTTTCGTGGTTTTCTGTCCGTAACACTTGACTCTCTCACTCAGGGGTAAACATTTTGCTGATAAAAGTAACCCCTTTCGACCATTTGAAACTATGGACTCTTCAACTGAAACAATAGTTACATAGATATTGAAATGTACCGTGAATTCTTTCACGAGTATTAACTAGTCTACTTATATAATGAACAGTGTGGTTTTCTTGGTTTTCTTCCAGCAACCAGGGACTCTTCCACTTGGAGGTAACAACTCTAATAATAAAAACATCTCCTATCCAACATTTGAAACAATGGACTCTTCCACTGTAATGTGTTTTTTTAGTTTCTTTTCTAAAACTGATCATCAAATAGAATTCAAATACAGGTCGTCCCCGCTTTTCGAAAGTTCACTTTTCCTTTTTCGTAGAAAGGCGAAAAGCGAAAATAGCGTTCAGCTTTTGTTTTGCAACGAGCCATTATAGAGGCAGCGTACACCCTCTTCCTCTCTATTCTACGCCACAGTCTCCTGCACCTCCCACCACCACGGCCTCTGATGACTCTGACATACCATGCTAAATAGTGTTGGATCAGGGGAAGCTCACAATATTTTCCCGTATACATTAATGGTAATTGCTTCTTCGCTTTACGCAATTTCAGCTTACGAAAGTTTTTTTATAGGAATGCTCTACTTTCGGATAGGGGGGGAAACCTGTATATCCGTGATTTCTTTTTCACGGTGATTAACTAGTGATAAATAGGATATTCTTGGATGGGTACATTCCAATATCTCTGTTCTCCGGCGGGAGTGGCGCGAGCTCTTCACTAATGAACACAACAGCAATTTCGCTCCTGTTGGAAGAATTGTAGCATTTGATTGGGGTCTCATTTAAGATCAGTTCTACTTACCGAGTAGCAACATTTACTCGGAGAGCACGTACTTCTTTTTGTATCCCCATGGAATGTCCGTTATTATACAGGGTGTCCCTAAAGTCTGGACACATAGGCAAAACGCATATTTTCAATAAGAAATCATAATATTTAGGATTCCACACTTGATTCAAGTTTTTAAAACGGTTAAATGTCACAAAACTCTATTTTGATTTATAAATCTATGTACGGTTAACTATTCCACTAAACAGTATTGATAAAAGTGGTAAGGTTATCTATATATATGTTTTTTAAAAAGGTAATATAAAAAGAAATCTTCTTGGAGAACTGTATGCTTCTAAAAGGCGAATATTAACCTAAATAAATAATTAAATCTGTAACAATAATTTAAATAAAGTCCTACACTTCAATAATGTGTTGGTAATTGTTAAAAGAAGTTATAGTTAGTTATAAATAGTGATATTTCCTATGTGTCCAGACTTTAGGGACACCCTGTACAATTCAACATATGGGTTAATCCATGTGTCCCCAATCTTTAATAGTGACACTATTCTTGCAGGGAAGACAATGCAGGAGGTGTTACTATGACACCTCGTCCCGTCGCCAGTGATTCGCCTCACATCGGATGCCTCCTCAGGTCCCACATTGTGTAATGTTAATTCTGATGAAGTCCTCCCGTGTTGGTTCTGAAGCGTCTGGCAACGGAACACAGGTCACATGTGAAGATAAAAAGGAATGAAGAATTAGGACACCTTTTGTGAATAAAGGGTTCAGTTCAATAGTTCCGGTAAGTTACCGACAAAACTTGACACCTGAAGAAGGCCGGAGAGTACATCGGCCGAAACGTTGTGGAAATGACAACCAAGATGAGGATCTCAGTCCGAACAATAGTATCAGTAATACTAACACCTCATCTCAGAAATACCGAACTCAGTTACCTTTTGTGAAGTTCGGAATAATTGGTTGTTTATTTAAAAAAAAAGGTTAATCAGGAAAGATCGCCTGGAAATGACAAAATTCTGTAAAGATGATCGAGTTGATAAGCGCATAGAATAATGTACACGTTAAGATGGGCTGTTAGACCAAATTCTGGAAATGTTCTTCGTCTTAAACGTTTGGGGGGATTCTAAGTGAGGGTGGACTATCAAAATACCCCTTACGGCAGGTCCCGGGCGTAGATACAAAAATGCGATCAACTGATATATTTGTTCAAATGGTTCTTCGGACGATTGAACTCCTTCTTGTTATTTGTGTTGTAAACACGACGTTTCGGCCGATCCATTCTTCGGCCTTCTTCAGGTGTAAAATCCGAGTGTGATGGGTTAAACAGAAATGATGTTTAAAGGGGGGTATAGGGGTGTTGAAGTGGGTTGATTTTGGACTTACATTTGTTGGATTTGAACCTTCTTATCGATTCTAGGTTTTGTTGCTTTCGGTCCGTTATCAGAGCTGGTTTGGTTTCTTCTTTTACTGGTGTATAGACATCTTGGACTTGGAGAAAAAGGAAGACTCGAGACTTGGTTTATAACAAATATGATGATATATTTGTATTCCATCAGATACATCGTGCCGTGGCGTAGAATGAATAGTGGGAGAGAAATGATGAGAGCCGACAGACTTTTCTTACAGGGAAATTGGTCTTGTGTCTTCCCAGGCCTAGGCGCTTCTGTCGCTCTGCTCCCTGAGGGCGTCTCTGTACCTTTTATGGGTTTTAAACGCCCACGCTGGTTTTCCAGCCCGCCATCTGCAGTCATGGTTTAGTCAATATCCTGTTTACGACTTTTCAACACCTGGTGTGTCTTTCGGTCCCTGACATCTGCTGTTTGGGTTTTCGTCGATATCCTGTTTGTAACTTTCAACACCTGTGGGGGTCAAATCTGTGACCTCCGCCACTACCGCCTAGGTACTGCCAAAAAGCAACTACGGTAAAGGTAAAGCGTCCGTATCTTAAAGATACAAATCCCATTGGAGAATAAACGGCCGGTGACGATTTCTTTTTTCTTGGTTTCCTTTTCATGCGTCAGCTTGGTGATCCCTGCAAGACATTTTTATGACCATTCCCTTGGCCGGATGCAAGTCCACCAAAGGGATACCTCCACTCTAATCATACAGCTTGTACTCAAATAGCTGCTGAGTGCACAGGGCAATTTGTCCTAATGAAGAGCTTTCCACACTCTTCACCCATACCAACTGACTAAAACTTATCTCGTAGATAGTTTGACGCTCCCCACTGACGCCCCCTGTGGGGGTAGGGCTCACATGCGTCTTCCGGTGATTTATCCCTTACTCACATTTATACTGTTTTGAGGCTGATGTGGCTCATGTCAACGTGACATTACATCATCCTTCATTCTCTCTGAGAATAGAATCCTAATTTCCTCTCATTGGTATTTGTCAAAACAATTTAGGTTTTTCCAAGAACGTTTATTTTGTTTTAAATTCCTAAAATGAGAAAACATTCCTATTTCCTGTTGCTGTTTTCAACAGTGTCATTGGCCAACCTTGACAACGACACATTACATCATCCTGTCTCATTTTTATTTCACTTTACTGACATTTTCCGTCTTTTTCGCATTCTTAACAAGTTTAAAATAAAATTGCTATCATTTGTTTACGTATTTCAATTTCGGTGACACGTTGAATGATTTGTTTTGAAATCAACAAACAATTTTTTCTCTAGATATCGGCTGGTCCCCGACTTCCTTGATATGTTAGAATTTGTTTTGTAAACAATATGTCAGATTTCCAATTTGGCAAAATAATGTCCGTGTACCTAGTATTGAAATACTATG
>VCCN01003880.1:32193261-32203283 GCA_006491835.1 Architeuthis dux
TATATGTATGTATGTATGTATGTATGTCTACAATTAACAGTGTTGTCCTTAAAAATCTGTTAGTCTGAACTGACAGACGAAAGCTACCATATTCTATTGACTGCTCATACGGGGTAAAGCATTTTTATCTCATGTATCTCAGATTCTTAACCATTTCAGTCCTGAATTTTTAATTTCTGAAATTATATATATTTTTATTTATAGTTAAAGGCCATATAAAGACAACTAACATTGAATGAACACATCTTTTAGATAAACACTGATTATTATTGAAAAAGTACCACCAGGACTCAAAAGTCTCAAAAAGTCTCAAAAAGTAAAAGTAAAAAAAAGGTTTTATGTTCATGTCTTGCCTAAAAATGAGCATATCATTTTTTATGACATATTTAAAAAATATATAACATGTAGAATACTTAAAAAGATTAAAATAATGAGTTTCTAAATGCTAATAATGATGACAAATGCATTTAATTTGTGTTACCTTTGAACGGAATTTTATTCCCTCTTCAAAGAGAACGACATTACTTTCCGAACAACCTAATACAGTAACAGCTCGGTTAACGCTCTCTCGATACATTCCTAAAGATGCAGCGTTAAACGAAACAGCACTATACATCATCATCATCATCATCATCATCATCAGCAGCAGCAGCAGAAGCCGTTATAAGTCCACTGCTGGACAAAGGCCTTTCCCATCTCCTTCCCTGACGACCTATCTTGTGCTAACCGGCAAACTTTTCTATCTCGTCCCTCCATCTTGTGTCTGGTCTTTTCCTACTTCGTTTACTGTCCTATAGGCACCAATCGGTTAGTCTCCAACCCCCCATCTATTGTTATCTCTTCTTGCTAGGTTACCAGCCCATCTCCATTTCTGCTGCTTAATTAGTTGTATAATATCCTTCACTCTAGTCCTCCCTCTGATCCATGTTGATCTTTTTCTATCTCTTAGAGTTATCCCTAGCATTGGTCTTTCCATGGCTCTCTGTGCTATTCTGAGTTGGTTTTCAACCCGTTCTGTTAATTCCCAGGTTCCGCACCCGTAAATCATGGCTAGTATTATGCAACAGCATTCAGTACTTGGTATTGCAGGCCATTTCCCACTCAGCATGGGTAAACAAATCTGTGAACTTGTAGATAGGCAGCAAATGTTGTAAGACTTTTGGTTGTATGGTGGGATTATGCACGACTCTGAATCATAGTTTCTTACATGTTAGCATACAATTGTTATCATAATGTACGCAGTGCTATCCCATTGAAAATATTGTGTCAGCAATCACTTAAAAATATGTGATGTCGTTGTTGAGCCTCAACAAGATGGAATGGATTAGTGCTGTGTATCCCATCTCTTAGCTACTTTCCAGAGTTGGTGAAATATCACTAGGTGTCGATATATATCGCTATATGATAAATTAGTGTGTATGTGTTTATTCTCATATACATGGCACATTAACTAAAGTGAACAGTATACAGTTATTTCGGAGTCTGTCTATAATGCCGTCTTTCATTATTATTTATTTCGGAAATTTAACATTACTAAATTTATTACGAAAATTGTTTGAAAAGGACCGCTAAGCGAATCATCGCTAAACGGGTCAGTGCTAAACGGGGTATTGCTAAGCGGGGTATTACTGCAATTTCCACTTTTGAAAATTGCACAATTTATTTTCCGCTTGGAATTTTATCATCAACTGTTAAGCCTTAAAAATAAGATCGTAACACGAATCTTAACCGGGACATATTTGACTATTTTTTTAATTTGAGATGGCGATCACAATTTCGCTGGAGGTAAACTTTTAGTCGTTTTCCTGTTGGAGAGACGTTTCTTCTCCACGTTGTTGTCTGCCCGAAGTGTTTCTACAACTTTAAAGCATTCAAAAGTTTCGAAAGGAGAAGCAAAAACCAATAATCTTCCCCAGAGAAAGTTCTCATTATCTTTAATCCCCGGAGGCATTAATGCGGCCATTCTTGGAAAAAAGCATGTTTCAGATGAGACTACCTCAGATTAAAGAAGTATTTTGTATTCAAATGTAGTGACGTAGAAATTAATCTGTATCTCAATTCAAATCCCGTACAAGATCTTTTTAAGTCAAGACTGAAATTGTACGTTGTTTTTGGAGATCTGGAAGCATTGCGGTACTTAATGACTTGTGTTATTTCTTTTACAAACAGTATTTAGTATAGGTCCATGCATTTTAGAGAAATTAACCCATTAACTGCGGCTGTAGAAGTACATTTTCCGTGTTCTAACGTGTTCTAACTTTAAGTGGAAGGGTCCATTGTATGACTGATGCAAATCTCCATTATCCACAGTTAAGCCAGCTAAATACTTGGATGCATTGCTGCAGAGCAATGATTAGCAATATAGTCTCGTAGACAATTACTACTGTATTGAGTCTATTGCTCATAAGCTTAGTAAACGGTTAGCAAGTTAATCTCGTAGACTAGTATTACTGTAGTGAGCTCATTCCTTCTCGGTGCTGCTCACTTGTGGCCTTGTACCAGACTAAGTTAAGCCAGCTAAATACTCGGATGCTTTGCTGCAGAGCAATGATTAGCGATATAGACTCGTAGACAATTACTACTGTATTTGGCGTATTCTTCATAACGTTACTTGTGTCCAGTAAGAATCTCCTCACAGATTCTATCGATAATCACTATATTTTATTACCTTAAATGTACAGAATGAGCGATGGAGATAGATGGTTTTAAATTTCCATTATGCAATAAAAACGCTTTTAAACTTTGTGGCGATGAATCTAAAAAAAGTGTCCATCCACTTTAACACGCTTTTCAGATAAACAAAAAGCCCATTAATGTCACGACAATAACAGAGACGACCATCAACGTTGATATGAATCACTGAATCAAAATTCAATTCGCTTTCTTTAGTGGCTCAAAGCAAGTGTTTCCTTTGTGGGTGACCCTGCCTTATCGTTTGACGATGATAAATCTCTGACAAGATCGTTCAAATATTCTTATGTGAAAATTTAAAAATGACAAGGCCGAAAGCCAGACTTATAGAGGCGCTAATTCTTTTTTGTGTAAAGATCTAGCAAGGACAGTGTTGCTAACTTTATTTTCAACTTTATTTTATACATATATCTAAAATTTAGGAAATATATTACATATTATCAATAAATTAAACTTTAATATTCAACATATATATATAGCCAAATTTTGGTTTATGGCATAGATTTTTTTTTTGTCATAGGTGTTTTGACATGAAAATAATAATTATTATTAGCATTTACCGGTTTCAACATGTGTTTTTTTCAAAAGGCACTAAATAGCAATTTCTGACATCTAGACGTGACCAGAAACTTCTAGATTTAGATGAAAAAACATCTAAATAGGCAACACTGAGCAGGGGATGTAACTCACATTTTGGCATGTCAGTCAGTCAGTGAGGGCAATCACTGCTAGTGATGCCAGCGCATCGAAAAATAAGCAATTTGAATTTGTAATTTTAATATATTTAATTGACCAAAACATAAATGGCTTCATCTCGAAAACTATAGGAGAGACCGGGGCTAGTTGGTACATTTTTAACTTGGATGGCTGTGACTTCACGTGAAATTAAATCATTAAAACGCAAATATGACCAAAAGTTACTATGGAAAAGAGACTTCCTTTGGATGGGTCGTTTAAATCTGAAACATTTGTCAAGTTTAGTATATCATCATTTAAACATTCGGGGAAAAGGTGTACAAAACTACACCGCCAATGGTGATAGTCAGTACAATCTGATTGGATAAGTGAGTTCTCTTGCTTGTAGGTACAAATGTTATTAATATATTGTTATAATTGTGAAATATAAAATGTTAAACCAGACAAGATGTTAGGAATAGGATGACCATCTGGTAGGATAAGTGGAATCATATGTGAGTGGACCTCAATGATACATTGTAATAAGGTGGAAGATGGGAAAAAGAAGAATAAGAAAAGTATGACGACACCAATGACTTGTTTGAAGTTTGTTTGTTATTTTGCAGCCTTTTTGTTTTTTCGTCTGTCGCAATTGCATACAATTACAGCGTACCAAGTAATCTTACTTACAATGTACCAACCAACCCCAAACACCTGGTTTTCTTTACATTCTATTCGAAGATAAAGTTCTGACAGAAGCTGCTTGAAATGTAGTATATATACGGTTTATTGCCACTAAACATAAACTACGCTATCATCAACCGGACGACAGCATAAACTAGACACTCGTTTGTTAAAACCTTTAGTGCTTACAACACGTTTGACGGAAACTTAGTAGAAAAATGGCCGAAATTATTCTGCTCAAAATGAGGCTACTAGTGGCGCTATCAAGTGGTGGGAACAAAAATTAAAGCAAGTGATCTAACCTGCCCCTGTTCCCAGCTAACCCCGGTCTCCTATACGGGCTAAAACAGTTTCGAAATCAGCGGTAAAGAAATGCATCAAATATCATATCTGATGGAGATTCTTTGTTGACGTGTGACATCTTTTTGCTTCTCCCAAGGCGTCCGGTCGGATTTTAAGAAATGTATTAAAAACTAGTTCATCCAAGCCGTCAAAAATGACGACAATATATAAGTAATTTTGCAATTTCACTGTACTTAAAAAAATGTCAAAAACATTATCAAAAGATATCAAAAGCGTATTGCTCTGCATTTTCTTGTTTATGTTCAACCAGAATGAATCCGAACTATTTACGTATTGCATTGTACTTAAAGATATCAAAAGCATGTTGCTCTGCATTTTCTTGTTTATGTTCAACCAGAATGAACCCGAATTCTTTACGTATTGCATTGTACTTAAAGATATCAAAAGGATTGTCAACGCCCAACAACAGACCCTAAAAGGATGATGTTGATAATTATGATAATAATGATGGTGATGATGAATAAAGGCAGTCAACGTTTATGTTTATCAAGTATCTATAAATTACCACAAGTAACCGAATTTGTATTCCATTGGATTCAATAAAGTTTTTTCTAAATATCTAAATAACATTGTAAGATACAAAAGCTTTTTCTGAAAGTATTTTTGTTTTTGTTTCATGTTTGTTCTTCTTGAATATTTTTGGTTTAAGAGAGAATCTCATAAATACTGTAATTACATTTTCTTTTAAACTTTTAGTGCATAAACACATTTCGTCCGTCATATTTCGTTACTTATTGGGATTTTATTTCATTCTGTCCTGTTGTATGTTGATTCAATTTGCAGCCGGAATAATGAATATAATTCCTATTTATGTGGAAATGTGTGCCCCATTAATGTGCCCCATTAATATAATTTATCTCAATGACTATCAAATTTGCATGAATTCCATTGCTCACAGAAACTGGATGAACTTCGTAATGTAATAATCGTTATGACATAATCCACTAACAAAAGCAATACCGAGTGAAGTAAGTAGCAAAGGTAGCAAAGGTAGCGTATGCTAGAATGTAGGCGTGATGGCACATGTTCCAACGGAAATGTAAGTGTTCTGTAGACGTGTGTTTGCTATGCATTGTGGAAATGTGTGCGTGTGTATATTCACGTTGCAATGTGTAATTATGTGTGTGGTTATTTTCCCAGCCCCATTGGGAAGGTGTTAAGAAGTTAGTATGTGTGTGCGTGTGCATGCATGCGTGTACGTGTGCGTGTGCGTGTGTTTGGTTTAGGTGGGTGTGTAAGTTAGTTTGAAAAAAGATACATGGACAATTCCTGTAGACTTTTTAGGTGTTTTTCGATGATAGGAAATACAGAAAAATATAACAGCAATTCACCAGCTACAAGGGGCTAAGTCAAAACATCCAATGAACAAAAGGGCCAATGAAAAAGGCCCAATGCAAAAATGTCCAATGCAAAATCGTCCAATGAACAAAAGGTCCAATGAACAAAAGGTCCAATGCAAAAAGGTCCAATGCAAAAATGTCCAATTCAAAAACGTCCAATGCAAAAACGTCCAATGCAAAAATGTTCAATGCAAAAACGTTCAATGCAAAAATGTTCAATGCAAAAACGTCCAATGCAAAAACGTCCAATTCAAAAATGTTCAATGCAAAAACGTCCAATGCAAAAATGTCCAGTGGACAAAAAGTCCTATGCAAAAAGGTCACACACACACATACACATACGCAACATACATACATATGCTAGAGGGATGTGTTTGGTCCACGTTATGGGTTCTATAATCTACCTAACTGAACTGAACAGGTTCCCCTTGATTAACGCGAATTAATTAATCGCCAGATGGTACCGCACATATCAAAGACGCGTTAAATAAATACAACAATCGATGGTAAAACATTACAATTTATCCATGCTCGCTTATTAGCGACTGGACATATTTAACTATAGCTAGCTACTCTATAAAGTACAGAATATGATACTCTTGTAAACAAAATAAAAACAAATGTGAGATAAATGTTTATTAACAACATTAAATTAGTTTTAGCAACATTTACTTTCAGAGAAAAGATTATCAAGATTTTAAAGGGTCCAATATCAAAATCCATATACATTATTTGTTGTTTAATAGACTCTAAATTACGAAGGAAAAAAAACTGGCTTATAATATAATGTACTACTAAGAGAAATGTAAACAGTTCTCTGTTATGGTAGTTCTACTATTGGTCTCAACGCACATAGAGAGTAGTAGGTGCAGACGTCAGTAGAAACACTATTTTGAGAGCGTGACTGAAAGGTGTGGTCGCTATTAATTTAACCGCGTTAAGCAAAACTCGTGTCAAACAAAACTACGTTAATTAAGAGATAACTGTATCTGTCCATAATAAGTATCAACCTAAAGTCCTCTTATGAATGAAAGCTAAGCATGCATTGCAACATTAATAGTGATTTATTAAAACAAATAAAACAAATGATTGCATGTGTGTATGTGTATACGTGTTTGCATATGTGGTATGTGTGAATGTGTGTGAACGTGTTCATTTGCGTATGTAGCATGTGTCTATATATGTATAAATTGGCCCTTTTTAAATCGGACCGTTTTGCATTGGACCTTTTGTTCATTGGACCTTTTGTTCAGTTTATTTTATAACCTGAGTCTTTGTTTTCGATATTCAAAGATGAATACAACAATCAACGGTAAAAATTACAATTTATCCATGCTCGATTATTAGCGACTGAACATATTTAACTGTAGCAAGATACTCTATAAAGTAGAGAATATGATACTCTTGTAAAGAAAAGGAAAACAAATGTGAGATAAATGTTTATTAACAACATTAAATTAGTTTTAGCAACATTTACTTTCTCTCCACAGCCCTGCAAGTTGCCTTCTCTCTCCTCTCCGCGATTTCGTAAAATTCAGAACTGTCTTCAACGGGTCCCCAGTCTGTATGTAATTCGTCTTCCCTGAAATTTCCTTCGCTGCACTCTGGTTTAGCGGCAATGTACCTGAACGGTGCATATCGAAAAGATAAACACCGGTGTTATATTACAGATATGCTACGGGACCCACATCTTCAAAGGCCCCACGCTGAATGCTTGCAAGCTATCAATTCCGATTCAGTGATTCTGCACTTACTCTATTACTATTCTACTATACTGTTTTCAATTTTCATGAACGGCTGGGTTTTTAAGGTTAGCGAAATCATACCCGCTGCACAAAGATGAAAACGAAAACAAAGCAATACTATTATTGAAATGTCAGACATCTTTGTCGCAGTATCTGACTGTATAGCGAATGAAAGAATTTAATCACTTTACTATGAAAGTAAAAGATGTATGTATTTTACTATTTATGTGTATTTATTAAATTTAGGGCCCATAACATATGCTACAGGCACCGCGTTAGCTTAATTCGCCATCTTTGATTTTTATGAACTACTGCCCGGCGTAGGTGTATCTTGTGTGGCATGACGTCCATTCCTGTGACTTTTGAAAACTTGATGACTTCGTTGTTATTATGAAGTCATTCTAATGAACATTGAGAATAGTTCGGAGGCAGTGCTCAAATGGCAGACTCTTTAACCTGATTCAGCTTTAGGATCACACTATGACTATAGAATAGGTGATTAGAGAGCTTTGATTTGCTGATGATGCAGTCCTAATCGCGAGTATTCATGCAATTTGATTTGAAAGATTATTTACAATTTTGTTTTATTTCCCGTTGGCATTAGCTTAAATAAGAATCATTTCACGTCTGTAAATTAAAAAGAAGCTGACATTTATATGACAGATACTATTCTAAAGTAGAAAGCACTCAGAGAGCGCACACCTCTGCCAATGCCGTACACGAACTTGAGATTTCAAAATGTAATCACATCTTCCTTAGCCTATGGCCCACCCTTCCACAACATCTTAGTGGAATTAGTTGGGAACTATTGGAGATATCGTGCGGACAGACATGAGTGAATACATAATGTATACAAAGTGGGAAAATATCACTCAATCAAAAACAAATCCCTGAATCAGCCCCATAATGTAATCACTTCGTCTTTACTCCATGACCCACTTTTCCCAAAGAATAATTGGAATTCACTTTTAGGCAGATTGTGGACATACATATAGATACGATACAGGGGGTTGAGGCCACTTTAGCAATTCCTTGATCCGACCCAAAATGTTATTACTTCGTCCTTAGCACATGGCCCACCCTTCCAGAAAACCGCATTGATAACTTTTGGAGATATTGTTTGGACAAACAAACGGACACAAATGGCTACACATATCTCTCCCAACATCGTTGGCTGAAATAAACCGCCTTCTTTGATTTGTATATACTGTCCAGCGTAAGTGTATGTTTTGTGGCATGACGTCCATTCCTGTGGCTTTTGAAGACTGGATGACTTCGTTGTTATTATGAAGTCGTTCTAATGAACACTGATAATAGTTCGGAGGCATCGCTCAAATGGCAGACCTGAGGCAGATTGAGGACCGCACCAAGATTATAGGACAGCTTGTCAGAGAACTTTGTTTTGCTGATGATGCAATCCTAATCGCGAGTATTCATGCAATTTGTTTTCAAAGATTAAATTCGATGTTATGTAATTTCCACGTGAGTAGAATCAGAGAAGAAAAGAATGGAAATAATCCCTGCAACCATGGATGTTCATTACTTTCAGAAATGATAAAATTAATGAAATTACGTGCATAATAGTTTGAAAGATAATGCGAATTCTCTGATGGAATGTAATACTTTCCGGATCAACTATAATTAGTCAGGAGACATTTACCAAAATATCATCAACGTCTAAACAGATACATTTTATCTCCAAGTTTTTCAGTGGACTGTTTCACTGTCATACTGAATATTATAGAGAACAATGTTAAAGTGAAGATGTAGCCCTGCTTTGCAAACGTCTCTCTAAACATTATAGTTAATTTTAGTTTTAACAATTCCTTAATTCAAATAAGAATCCCACCATGCCAGTAAATTATGAGGAGCTTACATTTATATAATAGATACCATTTCTAATCAACGTCAGAACGAACTTATATGCCTACATAGCGAAAAAATGTTATGATATACTGGCATTTCCGTACTAACACCTGGGCGGAAGTAGACGTGACGCTAGGGAACCCCATATGTGTGGGCGTCTGAAAACTGGATATTGACTAAAGTTGCAGGTGTTTCAGCGTGGGCCAAACGGCAGGAACTCCAACGACATGAAATTGGATTCAAACACAGCAGGTGTCGGGGTCAAAGTAAAACAGGATGTTGACAGAACCCCAGAGTCCGTGGGTGACGAAATCCAGAAATAACACACCATACCTGTGTGTGTGGAAGCCATAAAACGAACGGACAGTGTGGACGAAAACAGACAGAGCCGAGCCGGGAAAGCACGAAGTTCAGACGGAGTTTTCCCTGTTATCCCCGGACTATGTGCCCTGCACCATCTCTCGTTATCTCTCTCCGACTCTGCGTATTTCACCAGTGGTGCATGTAGCCGAATAAACATATATAGGATATTTGTATAAACTCCGAGTTCCAGTCGTCTTCCTTTCCTGGACCCAATGAATATTCCCCTGCCTATATAACAAAAATACTATATCTTTAGAAGAGGTCGATGAATACATCTACCTGAGTCAGGTAATAA
>VCCN01003880.1:32243750-32259950 GCA_006491835.1 Architeuthis dux
TGACAATAAATTTGAGGGTCTATAGAATTATTCATTTTGCTTTTTGTGTCAACGAATTTGGTGGTCTATGGAGTTATTCATTTTGCATTTTTGTGAAAACGAATTTGGGGATCTATGGAAAGTTACATTTTATTTTTTTGTGACTACGAATTTGGGGTCTATGGAATTATTCAGTTTGCTTTTTCTCCTCCCTGATTCATTTAGCGAGACACTTCTTAATTTACTCCGTTATTATGCAAAACTGTATTTGCTTGGTTATGTGTCAAACCCAATTGTGTGCATTTGCGTCTGTGGGTCTGCCGTGTCTCGAAGCAACAAGAAAAACAAGTTCACAGTTTCCAACCAGCAGCAATCCTGTCAACCATTCTTATGCCTTTTATTGGATTGTCTTCTCCAGTGTCTTTGGCAGCAAAACGAATCTGCCTGACAAAGTAGGGAATGTTACGAGTTGACTCCATTGTTTTCTGAATGATTAGGCGCGGGTTGGTCGAGCGGGTAACGACACGGAGAATGGACAGAGGGCCGAGTCCAAACTCCGACTGAGACAGTTTGCGTTTACTTCGCACTAATGCTATTGGGAAAGGCATGAACACCACGCCCCCTCATATGGATAAAATTGTGCAGGGTGAAGTGAATGACATCATTTCGGGTGCTTGTCACCCCTAAGTCTATTTATCATATCGCCAACGGGCCGATTAAGTGCTAGTGTGATGTGTGTAGCCCAAGCAGGACGACTGAAGCCATAGCCAGCGTAAGGGCACTACGTACCTTTTTACCCTTAAATGATGGAAATGAAAATTTAACAATATACGATATTCTCTCAAAAACAACATTATCAATTCTGTGAGGTTTCTAATTCAGAACGACTGAAGCCATAGCCAGCGTAAGGGCACTACGTACCCATCTACTCCTAAATGATTGAGATGGAAATGTTTCATTGCTGACGTATATAACTTTTGTTCTTTCTGTTCTTGTTTTATTAATAATATCTTGATACAGACTGTTAATTTTGTCATTTGATACATTTTAACATTTTGTTATTTACACTTTTTGATATTAACTTTGCCAATTCTGACTTTCTAAATTTGATTTTTTTAGCCTTAGGATTAAGTGGTACGAGAAAGATTTTGAAATTCTGGCGACGAAGTGGAAATGGACTCGCCCGAGAAAATGAACTGCTTGAGGTACGGCAACCAAAAGCCGAGTGAAATGGGTCGCCGACATAAATAGACGAAGTGGAACGTGGGTGACCCGTACGTTGAGAGCCAGCAACTCGGATGTGGCTATAACAGGCCCGGGCGGCGAGGGCTCGGCAGTTCGCTCTTGACTCGCCACTTGAAGCCACGCTTGAATCGCGTTTGGAACATACTGTGAATGACGTCGTAGCCACTCGAAGTTCGTGATAGCTTACCGGTGATAAGCGAGGAAGTGTCCCTTGAAGGAATCATTCCGGTGGTGCAACATTGACGTGCCGTTGGACTCATTGCATCGAAGCTGTGTCGGTGTTTTTCCCCCTCACCTTTTCTACTACAGAAATCTCGAAAGGTTCCGAGAAAGATTTAAAAATCTCAAAGGGGTACGAGAAAGATTTAAAAATCTCAAAGGGGTACGAGAAACATTTTGAAATCTCGTAGGGGTGCCGAGCCTTGAAAAAGGTTAAAAACCGCTGCCTTAGTGTCTCCAAATATTATTTAGGTCTGACGGCTTTTATTCAACAAGGCATTCCATTAATCTTTTCTTTTTTTTTAAAGATTCTTAAGAATAAACATCGAGACAAAGAAAGCCTTTTAATCAGATTAGGATTTTTGACGACAACTGCAAATCGTGTTTCTAGACAGAAAAGTCGCATTCGATCGATGAACCGGGTCGATCTGAGGTAATTCCAATAAAACACAGCTGGGTCCGGACTTCTATTTCATGACAGCAATTATATGAAACAAAGAAGAAATAAAATAAAAACTCTATATTTCATATTTCCTGGTAAACAGAACAGCAGGTAATCGATAATATCGTTAATCGAACCAACTTTAACTTTTGTTAATCAAATGCACACATAATTCAAAGTTCACTTATAAATATCTATAGAGTCAATCCTATTATTCAAAGTATATGTATAACCAGTTAATCACCGTGAAAAGATTCATTGATATATTTGAATTTGTATGGCAAGGTTTTCTTTAGAAAATAAATTACTGAACTCGATTCATTGGAATAGTCCATTGTGAGTAAGGAGATATTTCTATCAGCAAAATAGTTACCTTTAAGTGGGAGAGTTCAATATTACCGTAAGTGGAAGAGTCTATTGTTAAGGACAAACGAATACAAATTCACACTTGTTAATTATATAAATAGATACGAGCCGTGTCTGTCACACTTATAGTATCAGTAACAGCCATCAACCCATCTTCCTTCCTACCTTCTTATTGAACCCTCAACTTTCTTTTCTCCCCTCTCCCTTCCGACCCTTTAAATTAAACTACCTAACTCCTTTTCTGCCCTCTCCATTTCTATCGTCTTAGTAAACTATATAACATTCTATTCTCCCCTCTCCCTTCCTACCGTGTCTGACACACTTATAATATCAGTAGCAGCCATCAGCCGAGACTTGGGCTGTACACTTATAATAACCGTCATCGAAGCGACAGGTCATGGACATAGGCAGATATATTTAGAAACATTTGACTGATTCTTGGAACATCAGCTATGTTACAAGATTTAGAAATTTATTCAATGGGTTTCGCAATAATGCAAATAGCCTTGTGTAAACGTTATTATACAGGGTGTTCCTAAAGTCTGGACACATAGGAAATATCACTATTTATAACTAACTATATTTATTTGGCCCCACAGATTAAATATGAGTTTGTCGAAAGAAGAAAGTTATAAATATTTCCGTCATCCACAGTTAATGAGTTAATAATGGCGATTTTCGTTTAGAAAACCAGAAGAAAGGTCACCTACAATTCATCAATAAAGGTATCGGTTGATATGTTATTTATTTATTTAAGAAGAGCAAAAAATATATTCAAAATTTATCAAGTATTGCTGTATATTTAGATAATAAAGTGAAGCCCCTATATACAGTCTGGACATAGAGGAAATATCACTATTTATAACTAACTATTTGTTTGCACCACAGTCTAAATATGAGTTTGTCGAAAGAAGAAAGGATTGAAGACCCTAGCTCCCGTGACTTCTTTTTCTGGGGTATGCTAAAGGAGAAGGTGTACTCAATGAAAATTAAAGATAAGTCTCGTATTTTTAATTTTTGAGGGAACGCATCATAAATGAATGTGCTCAAACTGACGGAAATGTAGAGTTAATGCATCGGGTTCATGTGAATCTCGCAAAGCGCATTGAACTTTGCATCACAAATGGCGGAAAACACATTGAAGATGTTATTTATTAATATTTCAATTAAATAAAATGTTCAAATCTTTTTATTGAAAATATGCATTTTGCCTATGTGTCCAGACTTTAAGGACACCATGTATACAGATCTTTTAGGAAAATACTATTTCATATCAACAAAAGATCTTTCTAAATTTCTGAAACGAGATGTTCTTACTATTATACACTGATCAATTCAGACGTCACGTCCATATGGCGTTTGGCACTCACCGTAGTTAAGCAACGTCGAGCCTGGTCAGTACCTAGATGGGTGACAGTCTGGGAATACCAGGTGCCATAAGCAACCGTTAATCATCCTAAGGAGGAGACCGATCTCTACACTCAACAACGCAAGTCAAAGGCTCCCCTAACCCCTCGACTGCCCTGGCTGTTAGTGACAATAAATGAACGAATTAATTAATTAAAACTAATTTTGCTCGTTTGTGTTGATTTTATTACAACGTTGTGACTGCTGAACCCACCGGCTTTCTTTCTGTCTAAATTACTGAGACGATCTGCTGTTACTTTCGCTTCAATTTGTTAACTTTGTACAAGTGACTAATTTTAGCTTGTTCTTAAGCGGCGTTGGAAACAAAATTAATTAAATAAATCAGTTATTCTCCCACGGGTACAATATCGTCCTCAAGGGAGCGAAACTTGGGTTAGGCGGGGTGGGGGCGAGGGTGATTATTACAAAGTTTCTGACTGTAATATCAAATCTGTCTGTGAACTTATCGAACTGAAAATGAAATGATGAATATAGGTAAATACAAATTTGAAAGAGCTGGAATGACTGAATTGTGGCTGACAAATACAGCTCCATCCAAACATGTAGTCAGAAATGGTTAAATTACTGTTGTTCTTTCGAACTTAATATTTGGTTGAATGTGGCTTTTGTGCAGTCAAAACATTGACAAAGGAAAGTAGAACTGATGTAATGTGGGGGGACGGCTATTTGGACACTTGCAAAATATTCATTTAATAAACTTCAGATGCTTACATTTACTTTAAATTTGCACAGGTGGTGTATTTTGATATAAAATTAACAATTACTAAGAGAAGATACATATTTCCAAACATACAATGCAGAATAGAATATGAACAAATGTAATGGTAGAAAAAGTATTCGGACACTATTAAAAGAATTACCATAGAAATGTTATTTAAGTAGAAATGGAGGTCTAGATTGTTCTGCTCCTGCATATAAACTTTTGGAATGTTCCAGCAATATTTCACTATGGTATGATGCCATCACAGTGATTGTTCACTACTTCACCTTCTTGCAACGAGGCTGTCATGGTTAAAGGAAAGGAGCTCTCAATTGAACAAAAGGATTAAGCAACATAGTGAAGGTTTGCACTACCGGGCCATTGCCAAGATGCTAAATGTTCCTGTCAGTATCAGTGGATCGATTATTCTGAATTGGAAAAGATTTGGCACCACCAAAAACCTCATTGAACTGGTGCTACACGGAAAATCTCTTCACTAAACTCGAAAAATGCTAGGAAAAGTCAAAGCTAATCCAATGGTAACTTGAAAGGAGATCTAAGATGATTTAAGAGCAGCTGGGACATTGGTTACTAAGCGAACTATTAGTAATGGACTGCAGGAATGGTTTGAAATCCCGTACCCAACGGAAAAGACCTTTGTTGAAAAGAAAGGTACCGGGATTGTCGGATGAAGTTCCCTCGTGAGCATTCAGAGAAGCCTAATTATTTTGGGGAGAACGGTCTTTGATCAGACGAAACACACATTGAATTATTTGGCCATAACCCAGCTCGTCATGTATGGAGAAAAGATGGACGCGCCTATGATCGAAAAAACACCAAAAGAAAAAGCACGGAGGAGGAAGTATCATGGTTTGGGGTGTTTCTCTTTCAATTATACCGGACACGTTGCATGATTGAAGGAACCATTAATGGAGTAGTTTGGAAGCTGATTTGATCTCTTTGGTGTAACAGTTGGAGCTTGAAGAGCGTTGGATCTTTCAACAAGAATAACGACCCGAAGCATACAGCGAATGGTTTGTTCAAAACAATGTAGGGATGCTTCAGTGGCCTAGTCAATCTCTTGAATTGAATCCAATTGCAAATGTATGGTGAAGCTTGAATGATCGAATTCATCAGAGGGACCCCAGAAATATTGAGGATTTGAATGTCGTTTGCGGAGGAAGACTGGGCTAATATTTCAAAAGAATGTTGCGAAGGATACTGAAGGGTTACGAAAAACGTCTCCGAGCAGTAATTGCAAACCAGGACTGCCCAACTAAGTATTAAAATAGGAAAGCAATGTGTCCAAATACTTCTTCCACCGTTACTTTTGTTTATATTTTATTCTGAATTGTATGTTTGGAAATTTGTATTTTTTATTAGTAATTCTTAATTCTATATCAAAATACATCACATATATCAATTTAAAGTAAATGTAAGCATTAAATTAATATTTTACAAGAGTCCAAATACACCCCCCACACACACTGTATGTATACGAGGAGACTAAATCACACAAATATCAATCCAAATATTGAGAATCAAGCACAAAGGTCACATCAAGTAAACAACATAAGTAAAATGTAATTTTAGTTTCATTACGAATTTTCGGGGTGACGATTGCTTTGAAAAATAACCAGAGGGGGGCGATTAGCAAGAAAAGGTTGAGAAAACCCTGATCTAAATCATATTGGTTTTGTGATTGTGTAAACAAAACGGCAGTAACAATAGTGAGTAAATAAATAGTTTTAACTTGCGAGATCCTTTTATTTACACGAATGTAAGCCACACACAGAATATAAAATCCATACGGAGGTTAGTTATTCATTTAGTAGAAACATCTAAATAACAAGCCTAGCTGCCTAGGGTCAAACTCACTCCTACTTATATTCCAGCGTTTGCATTGTATATATAATAAATACATTCAAAGTATATAAGATTTGTCAGTTTGGCTCATTTGGTAATAGAGCCGCCTATCATTCACTTGGTCGTGATTTCAAATCAGCAGTAGGGAAATAATAATTTTATATATCGGTTTGGTTTAACGTGACGGGATAGTGTAACGAAATAGACAATATTAGGTTACCAGTGGCCAGTGGGGATAGGAACGTGGTCAGATTTGGAATCTGTGTCAAACTGCCTACGTGACCAACTGGGGTATCAGGTTATCGAAAAACCGTTGGGAATTTGAAAAGTGGGAGGAGTTATGATCATTAGGTGTATAAAGGCTAGAGAAAAAACAGTAGAGTTAGTTGGGGTCAGGAGGCAGTGGGGGATCGCGAGGTGTCCCTGCCTCGTAGCAGTGCCAGTGTTAGGCTGAGTTGTCGCAGGCAGTGTTGCCAATTTAGCGCGTTTCGCGCTAGATTTGGCGCGTTTCTTGTTTTGGCAATACAAAAAACGCTAAATTAGCGCGTTTCCGCCAAAAATATTTTGGCCGCTTCTGGCTATTTTTGGCCATTTTTGGCTATTTTAAAAGGTTTAGCGCTTTTTGGCAGTCAAACTAGCGCGAAAATATTTTTTGTGTTGGCAACACTGGTCGCAGGTAGGGGTGGTTGGAGATACAGGGGATTGGGGCGTAGTAGACAAAGGAAGGGTATATGGCTCGCTGCACAACAAACGATGAACGCTTTTTTCTCTTTTCGTCTTTTTTCGTAAAAGCGAAAAAGTTGCTTAAAGCGAACTTTCGACAAATGATGGATCCATGTAAATGGTGAAAACATAACTGAGCGTAAATAGTTTTACTGACATCTGATATAAAAGCCGTTGTCACCTTTTTTGTTTGATGGTTTGTCTGTCATTCACGGCAAAGGGGAACCTAAGGAGAAAGAGGACATCGAAAATAGACGAACAACCTGTCTGCTCTCCGACCATCCCCACCCGATATCCCACTCTCTGTAACCATAACTTTTACCTTAGACCTTTCTCTCCCACCCCCGACTGCCACTACCACAATATTCAATCAGTTTCTTTCAACAACCTAAATTCACCGATTTTCTTTCTCGGGTTCCCTCCTGCCGCATTGCTTTCTCCTTCAGCATGTCGGTTTCCTGTCTCATGGTCCAAATATTTCTCTGCTTCAATTTCTTTAAATTTATTTAATTAAAAAAATTTAAATTAAAAGAAAATACAATCCCCATTTCGTTTGCAATAAATACATTTATTTAATTTTTGACGGCTAATACGCTTGTAACAATATAAATGCCTAACGTAGCTAACGTTAATTCACTTCTTACCATAAATTAATTCACTTCTTAACCTAACGTAGCTAACGTTAATTCACTTCTTACCAGATGCCGTAGTAGTGTGGCCAAGCTAAGCTAAGTCTAATATAACTCGATCTAATATATTCACTTCTATTTCCCACAGTCTTTGCAATAACGATTAAACACACTATTCACCAATTAGAGATTATATATTTGTTTATATTTTCTTAAACTTTGATCTTAATTTTGTCTCTTTTTTATCATGTTCAAGTCCATTATAATTCCATTAGAAAAGTTCCAAATTACGATCATGACATTAACAGAACAGCTAAGCATATATTTGATGTTTGGAATGACTAAATGTTTTTTTTAAAAAGTCTTTTATGCCAAATCACAAAATCTAATTAGTTTTACCAAAAGATGCAGTTTTTCTTCGGAGAAAAACAAAAGAAATGCCTTCGGTTTTAAACTTCTGATTTCACGACTTTAATGGCTGGAAGCGATAACATGCACTTTAAATAAATCAATCAACACTAAAGTTGTAAGACAAACAGAGAAACGGTGGAATATTTTTAGTTTCAATTAAAGTTTCCTGTACAGGTGAAGTTTCAAATGTGACGACTCGAAAGATTTGTCGATTCAAGCGTTGGGCGTTGTGTTTTGCAAGTGTTTACTATGGGGGTTACCGATCACCGTGGCCCGGTAGGCTGTATTTCTATTCACCACCGAGTCATACCAAATACTTTTAAAATAGTACTCAATGTATCTCTGCCTAGCATTCAGCACAAGGACCAGGATTGAGGAACCTCTCCCCGGGGATAAGGGGTTATTGCCAAATCACGTTGGATACACTGTTTCTCGTAAGATCACCGAAGTTAAGCAACGTCGAGCCTGGTTATTATCTAGATTGGTGACCATAGGAGAATACCAAGTGACGGAATTGCTCGGGTATCGTCCTGGGAGAAGTTGAACAGGATATCTTGGCTAGCTGGTCGGGAGGCGATCACCATTAGCATGCTCAGGATTCGTTCTGAGAAGCTTTTGGGATCACCACCCCTCCTTTATCACGGTCCTCGTGGCATTTGTCTCAGCGAGAGGCATCTGGGATTCTCCCCCCACCCAAGTCTCTAGTCACGGGGACATGGAATCCCCTCTCCCCCTACTGAATTCGACACTAAATGACCCACCAAGGGTCGATGTGCCGTTAAACAAAACAATCAAACCAAGTGACGTAAGCAGAACGAAGCTTTGACAGGCCTGTCAAGCCGGAAGTGGATCTTACTAACAATTTCCCGTGTGTACCTAACCCTACCACGCCCTCGATGAGTATATAAGCGGAGAACGATGATACTACGATGATCAGAAAATTCGGCCTCGAAAATCCGGTCTCTTTTAAATCACATTTATGTGGAAAAAAAGCACTTCTCGTCGACTGCACTGATTAATGCAGACGGGGAGAGGAATTCTCATTTAGTGAAATAGTGGGGGCTAGGCGGCCGAACGAAGGAGAACAAATGCAATCTTACCCTTTTAGGGTTTTATTAACACAATAAAAGACATTGCGAAATACCGCAGCATGGTTGATATAAAAAAAAGGTGGGGTCGCAATAAGATTGCTCCTTATTGCGGCTTCACTTAGCAATAGTGTGTTTTAAACACCGCAAGGTGAAATTCGAAGAACGTCATTGAAGGGGGCGGGGAAACAGCTCTTTGGTAATGCACTCCAATGTGGGTAGAGTGGTTCTCCGACTCCTTGTGATGTCGACACGTCTCGTCAGAAGTGAATTTCCGAATTGTAGATAGCTTCCGCTGAGGATCCGGTTTATAGGACGGGTCTTAAGAAGAGTGTCTTGTAAAGGGATTTTTAGTTTTATGTCACACCGTGCAATGCTGTGCTGTTTAATGCTGTGTGTTGCTGCGTGTGTAGGCCTTACAAATAAAGGTACATTTATACAAGTTCAAACTTTAAAACATTAAACTTCTTCTTTTCCCATCAGACCAGGCAAATCTGACTCACAATGGAATGGCTTTCGCTCCATTTTCACCTAAATGGGAGACAGCATGTATTCTCCCAGCGTCGGTCATCCTTTATAGGTAAAAAAGAATTTCCGACATAAAAGACCGAACTTTCTGAGTCCAAATGTTCTTAGACTGAATTTTCTTATTTTTAAATTAGTATTTTTAGGAAAGCTTAATATTATGATAGTCTTTCATTAATTTCTAACCATCAATATATCTGCAATGTTCTTCCGTTGATTCTTATCCTTTTAATTTCATTTTTTTTTGTCTTAAATAATATTTTCATAATGTTTAAGCCCAAATTGTCCATGAGACCGGGTTTCCTTAGAACCAGCGGAGCGAACAATTCATTCCACTGATATACACATGGACTCGATGATAAAATACAATTTCCATGACACTACATTTCAATATTCTGGGGTGCTTTGCAATGGTATAATGGTTTGCGAGTCTTAAATCATTACTACAGTAGTGTGTTCAATTATCATTGAGCCCCCACAACTGTGGTCTTCTGCCAGACTAAATTAAGTTTAGTAAATATCATCGAACGCCTCAAATTTGTGACATTTTGCTAGACTACGCCAACCTTAGTAAGTATCTCAATGGTGCCTTGGCGTGTGTAACGTTATCACCTTCTTGGGGGTTGGCTACAAACGTTCAACAACAGTTGGTTGGTTTCGTAACTCCTTTTGTGGACAGTTTCAGGGCGCACGATGTGACCGGACTTCGGCAAGACGGAGGTTGGTCTATGGAAAGAATATTCCTATAAAATTGAGAGAGAGGGAGAGAGAGAGGGGGGAGTTTAGGCAGGCTTCGGAGGTGACCACTCAATCCGTATGTGTGTGTCCCACAGATACGGATTGAGTGGTCACCTCCGAAGCCTCTCTCTCTCTCTCTCTCTCTCTCTCTTTTGTCTTCGCTCTGTCTGTATCATAAAGTTTCTAAAGGTTAAATTAATTCATCTTGTTTATTCTGCATATTTTGAATGTTGGCTATTTTGAATTCACCCGTGCTCGTTTATTAAACAGATTTCTATTTTTAGCTATTTTCTGTCAATGTTTTGAATCCTATTTCCTTTTCTCCTGGCTGTGAGTGTCAAGTCGATTGTTTTAGTTTGGTTTAGTATCAATCTGTATATTTTGAACTTACGATATTTTTTTTCATTTATCTATCTATCTATTTTCATGTATGCACCCCATCGCTATGGTACACGTGTAGTAATGGTTAGCGAGTCTGGCAGACCGTTACTACTCTACTACTCACTGAATGACCTATGACTGTAGCCTTGTGCTATACTAAGTTAAGTTTAGTAAATGACCACATTGGGTGTCCCACCCTCGTGGCCTTAACTAGACTAATCTGAGTTGCAGGGCGCCTAGACAGGGAGCAACGGTTAGCAAGCTAGTCTCAAAGACTATTAGTGAGTTCGATCCTTGTACCTTACTAAGCAATGCTCTGTAAATTTTAATGTATAAAAAGTTGACACGTATGTCTTCATAAAAAAGTTTAACGTTTTAAAAGAAAATGTTAAACTCTTAGAAAAACACGTTGAACAATGAGCAACCGTAATCATTGTTTGAGTTTTCGATTGTTCTCAACGTGTTTATTCTTTTCAGATATTCGGTCTATTACTGATTTTGTTTGTCATATGTCACATTACGGTTGACATCAGCCAGCCTAGCGAGATTGAACTGTACTTAACTGTATTGTGTATTTAGGTAGACATCTTTGAGGGCAGGTGAGTTAGTTAATCAACTGAATAGTGGGGAAAGAGATAGTAATACCGGGGGATCATTTGCAGCAAGTCTTTCACTAGCATTTACATACAGAAGAAAAAATTCATGTCATTTTCAATTACGTTGTGTAATTTTCGTGTCATGTTTTTTGCTCGATTTGATGTCATTAACGAACTTGATTCCATTCCCCGAAAAGAAAACCAACTTGACATATCTTGAAAAAAATCACGAATATAAAGGTTCCTCTGCTCCTCCTACACACTGTTTCTGCTGGACTAAGCCAACCATAGTTCTCAAAGGTGGCATGCCGTGCAGTCTGGCAGACTGTTACTACTGTAGTGATTTCGATACTCACTGAATGCCCTATGACTGTAGCCTTGTGCCATACTAAGATAAGTTTAATAAATTACCACATTGGGTGCCTTACACTTGTGGCCTGGTTCCAGTACGCTAAAGGGCGCCTAAACAGGGGGCAATGTTTAGCAATCTAGTCTCGAAGAGTTCGACCCTTGTAGGCTTAGTAAATATCAATGTTAATGTGTAAAAGGTCAACGTGTTAAAAGAACATGTTATACTCTTAGAAAACCCACATTGAACAATGATCCATTATAATCGTTGCTTGATTTTTCGATTATTGGCACAACCAACAGTTTGCAACGTGTTTATTCCACTGAATGGCATCATCCAGCTCAGCGAGATTGAACTATACCAGTGGAATCTGGGTAGTCCAACTGAATAAGGCTATTAGGTAGAAATAAATGTCTCCAAGTTGAGAATGATTTAAGATGTGCTCTTTCACTAATAGACCCACAATTCGAAGGACTAGTACCAAAGCAACAAGAACAGAGATCGCATTGATATATACAGTACACACAATCCATAATGGCCCTGCAATCTCAGGAAATAACAACAGATTTTGTGCTTGTTCAGAAAATTATGAGAAGATTATGAGCAAATTTATCAATGATAATTCATACATAAAAAAGGTATTGCTCATAATTATTTGAACAAGCACAAAATCAGTTTTTGTTTCCTGGGATTGCAGGGGCCATTATGGATTGTGAGCAGGTGGGGGGGGGGGGGAATCAGAATTAACTTACTAGTTTGGTAACTCTTCCATATAGCAATGTGAGTTCACTTTTTTAATCTCCTTAAAAAATTCTGAACAAGATTTTATTAGGATAGGAATAAAAACTTGCTTTTTCTTTCATTTAACAAATTAATTCTATAAAAAAAAACATTTTCAAGAAATTTAGCATTCAGAACCACAAAACATGACTAAAAGCATCCCTTGTTATGTTGATTACAAAACATTTGGTTCTCCTTGCATAATGTTTCTGTTTTTAACTCTCAAAACCAGGCGATTAGAAGCAAAATGGCTGTCTGTTCAAATACTTATGACAGGTACTGTATATATGTTACGATAGCAGAATTCTTATTTTTTTGGTAATAAACTGGAATTTCAAATAATGTGTTCCTAATTATTTCCGCTTGATTTCTTTGAGTAACAAATACACAGCTGCAGCTATACAATTATAAAATTAAACTAATTCTTAGTATGAAGCTGTCTAATTATACGTAACATAAAGTTATTATTTGAAATTATTCCGTGTATATTAGTAATCTTATTGACAAAAGTGGGGAATGACTCAAAAAAGTTGGGAACCACTGGACTATACTTTAACTGTATTTTATATTTAGGTAGGCATCTTTGATGACGGGTGAGTTAGTTATTCAAATGAATAGCGGTAAGAGGAGATCGTAAGAGAGGGGGGGATGGTGTGTAGGAGGTGTTACACGAGCAGACAGCAGAAGAAAAAGTCATCTTCCATTACCTCGGCTAATTCTCGGTTCATCATATTTGCATGATTTGATGCCATTAACGAACTTGTTCCCACCTAGAAGAAAAAAAAACCCCAAAAAACTCAACACGGCTTGTCATTTATTTGGATAACTAGTTACAAAGTTTCACGTATATACAGATTTCCCCCGCTAACCGAAAGTAGAGCGTTCCTATAAAAGCCTTTCGGAAGCCGAAATGGCGTAAAGCGAAGAAGCGATTACCATTAGTCTATATGGAAAAATGCTTTGAGCGTTCCGAGACCCCCAAAATGGTGAGGATGGTATTTCAGGCCGAGTCTTCAGATGTCGTGGTGATGGGAGGTACAGGAGACAGAGGTGTAGAAGAGAGAGGAAGAGGGTGTGCGCTGCCGCTATAATGGCATTTGGATAACTAGTTACAAAGTTTCACGTATATACAGATTTGCCCCTCTAACCGAAAGTAGAACGTTCCTATAAAAGCATTTCGGAAGCCGAAATGGCGTAAAGCGATGAAGCGGTTACCATTATCTATATGGGATAATTATTTGAGCGTTCCCAGACCCCCAAAATGGTGAGTATGGTATTTCAGGCCGAGTCTTCAGATGTCGTGGTGATGGGAGGTACAGGAGACTGCGGTGTAGAAGAGAGAGGAAGAGGGTGTGCGCTGCCTCTATAATGGCATTTGGATAACTAGTTACAACGTTTCACGTATATACAGATTTCCCCCTCTAACCGAAAGTAGAACGTTCCTATAAAAGCATTTCGGAAGCCGAAATGGCGTAAAGCGATGAAGCGGTTACCATTAGTCTATATGGGGAAATTCTTTGAGCGTTCCCAGACCCCCAAAATGGTGAGGATGTTATTTCAGGCTGAGTCTTCAGATGTCCTGATGATGGGAAGTACAGTAGACTGCGATGTAGAAGAGAGAGAGGAAGAAGTTGTGCGCTGCCTCTATAACGACTCGCTGTATTCATGCAGGCAAAACGGAAGCAGATCACTATTTTCGCTATTCACCTTTTTTTTCCTCGAAAAAGCGAGAAAGTGGCGCAAAGGGAACTTTCGAAAAGCGGGGACAACCTGTATTTGAATTCTGTTATTGATATTGTTACTTTTAAGTGGAGGAGTCCATGGTTACAGACAGAGAACCAAGAAAACCACACTGTTCATTGTATAAGTAGATTTTGTTTTCTTTTGACACATACAATTTCCCGTCTCAATTTAATCGACTCCATACTCTGAAAACTGAGATCACTCTTTCGATCAAATACACGTCCTCGGCGTCTTCATTTCAGAATATAATACACCATCAGAATCTCAATGATTTAGTCTATATGTTTATGTCACCAAAATCATCGGGTCCTGATGTACAGAATGTTAAAAGGGTTCATTATATCCCATTTCACTCTTTTAGCAATGAATTGTTTGCTAAAGGTGATGGGAGTATTTTTCGATAGAGCATAATTACTGAAGGAAATCATTGGTCAGCAATTCATATCAGATTCTCGAGAGAGAAAATTATCTTGCTGGGCTGCATTTATGAATTGGGCCAATACACTTAGAGAGAAACGTCGTGTTTATCGGTAAGATAACTAAGAATGAAGCTAAAAGGTTTACACACGGTGTTGACTTGTTATCGCATAGAAATCGAGAACAAATGTTTCAAATCAACTCGAAAGGGGATACACTTATATAGTACTTAATGAGACCAGACAGATGACATCAGTAAAATGTGTTTTTTAATTATTTGTATAGCATGGCTTTAGATTTATATTCTCCCAGAACCAGAAATATTTGAAAGTTTGAATATCATCATCAGCAGCAGCCGTTATAAGTCCACTGCTGGACAAAGGCCTTTCTCATCTCCTTCCATGACAACCTATCTTGTGCCAAGTCTTACCGGCAAAGTTTTCTATCTCGTCCCTCCATATTGTATTTGGTCTTTTTCTACTTCGTTTACTGTCCCATGGGCACCAATCAGTTAGTCTTTCCCCCCATCTATTGTCATCTCTTCTTGCTAGGTGGCCAGACCATCTCCACTTTTGCTGCTTAATTAGTTGTATAATATCTTTCACTCTAGTCCTCTCTCTGATCTATGTTGATCTTTTTCTATCTCTTAAGTTATTCCTAGCATTGCTCTTTCCATGGTTCTCTGTACTATTTCCATGTTTCGCATCCATAAGTCATGGCTGGTATTATGCAGCCGTTGTATACTTTACGATTTAGGCACATTGGCAAGGTGCTCTTCAGAATGTCTATATTCATACCAAATGCTTTCCAACCTATTGTTATCCGTCGTTTTATTTTAGTAGTAACATATGTGTGTACTCTAGGATGGCGAGGAGTCAGCATCACAGAGGAAAAACAAAGGCATGTCTGTAATCAGCAGGTCTCAAAGTATGTTCAGCACATATCTTCCAGTAAAAATCTACTACCATAGTACAATTCACCAAATGTCATGAGAATTGCCGGTGGCTGATTGGTTAGTAGCTCGGAAAATGGACACACCGAATCGAGTTCAAACCCTGACTGAGACTGGGATTAATGACCCTGGGAAAGGCATGAATCCTTCTCCCCCTGCTACCCGTGTGTAAAATATCGTATGGTGGAGTGAATGACACCACATCGGTTGTATATCGTCTTTAAGTCTATTTAACATATCCCAGACTTCGAAGATCTGTGTGAGGCAGAGATACTTTTGGTATGTGAAGCCATAGACAGCGTAAGGACGCTACTTTACTTTAAGAAATAAAACACTATTTGATTTCCATATATCTATTTTATTTGTTTATTTTTTGACAGCTATTCACTCATTAGGAAATCAGTAGGTCTCAAATTGCCCATAGCACGTATCTTTTGCTTTAAAAGAAATGGTCGATTTCGTGCCCTTTGAAAAAAGGTCTGTCTAAAATGATTTTTAAAATTTCTTTTTGGGAACTAATTCGTGTTTTCCAAATCGTGGTAGCTCAATAGCCGAGTTGTTATCTGCACGGAAAATGTAATTGGCTGACCGTGTTTGAGCTCCGACGGATAAAGTTTGTTTCA
>VCCN01003880.1:32290560-32302932 GCA_006491835.1 Architeuthis dux
CAGCGGTCTCGTGCCTTCCGGATCCGCTGATGTCTGTCTCTGTTTGGGTCCTGAGTTCCGAGTTGTTCTGTCTCTTCTGTGCTTCCGTCTCGGCTCTTAGCTTTATGGGGTTTCGAACGTCCACGCTGGTGTCGTTTCCGGTTTCCGCATCCTGTTTTTTAACACCTACTCATATGCTAAGGTGACCGGGTCACTTCCACTTCCGCACAGGTGTTTGACCTGGAAATGACCTTCTCGTGGTAGTATATCATAACAAATTAAGTGAGGATTGTAGTTGTTGTTAGGGTAGAAAAACAAAGTCAACTCAGAGTCTCCGACCCAGACTGCAGTTCGGCAACAATTGTCTTTTTTTGATATTCAATTAATTTGACTAATCTGATTTAAAACTAGAGATTTTGGAAGACACGCCATTGATTCTTTAAAAACAAGCCCTGTCACGTTATCTGTTGCCTGATAGACTAAAAACTACGTAGACGTGCATGCTATGAACGAGCATATTATCTGCGAGGTGATTCTAGGGTAACTATTAGTCTGGCGTGATATGCAGGCTTTTCTACTCGACAGGCTTTTCGGAAAGGACAAAAAATCCCCCCCCCCAAAAAAAAAATCAAAAATTGAACTTATTTCTTAGGGAAATGATCAATACACTGAATGCAAAGTACGGTCATAGCGGAACATGATGGCAACTCCAGCACGATATAGTGTGATTGGGTCAGAGCAAATGGTCGATAACATTGATTTGTATTGACATCGATCTCAAGATTGTTCAGATATTCATTAATTCATTCATTTATTGTTGCTCGCAGCCAGGCCAGTCCGAGGGCTCAGGGGAGGGGAGGTAATGCGGGATTATTTGGCTTGCTTTATTAAGCGTAGTGTAGAGATCGGTCCCCTCCTTAAGAGGATTAACTACGTAATCCCCAGCTGCTTAGGGTACCTTGTATGCCCAGACTGTCACCCATCTAGGTACTGACCAGGCTCGACTTTGCTTAACCTCTGTGGTCGCACAAGAACCGGTGTGTTCAACGCGTTATGGCGGTAACCTTATCGTTCAGAGATAATCAAGCTGGTTTTGAAAATAACCAGACAAACCTGTGATCCGTTGGGTCACTCTTTGAGAGAAAATTAGTGCAATCTGATGTGACCAGAATGGACCTAGACTTATACGCATTTGCAATTAAATAAATAAAAAAATAAGACAGACTACTCCATAACTAGCATTTATTAGTTATCTCCCTTGACGAATTGGACATTATAATATAGATAGGAGCGAGCACAAACGCAGACCCCACACTATTATTATTATTAAGTTGCAAATCACCCGGATTCTTTTTGTCTTCTATTGGAATGTTTGATAGATGTTAAATCCCCAATCAACAGAGAATAAAATAAGCAAACAGCAGATTATCTCACCGATTTAGTTATATCTTGTTGTTGTCGGATGAATAGTAATACAGGTGTTTCTAGAAAAGGTGTGCATCCTGCGATTTCTGATTGGCAAACAGAGAGTTCCTGATATTTGAAGTTCTTGAGTTCAGTGTAGTTTTGGTAGATCTTGATAGAGTTGAAAATGTGATGACTTGAGGTTCCTGATAAAAAGGTGTCCCGAAAGGTTGATCGATGTTTGAAGAATTTGAAGAGTTGATAGTGTCATTCGCTTGACTTGTTGAAGACTTTGAAAGTTGAACGTATTTTGACGGGAACGAGCCTTTAACTTTTGACCCAAGAGTTGCGTTGATCTATCTTTGTGTCATTAACTTGATTTGTGATTAAGAGAGTGTCGCTAAATTGAACACTTGACGCTTGATTAAGTTATTTGAACGTCTTTTGAGAGGGTCGGTATTTAGCCGACGCAGTCTAAGAAGGGTTTGGCCATTTTAGTCAAATCCGCTGTGCATGAGTGTTAACACGCCGCCATGTTGAAATCATGTGTCTGAGTCTCTGCGAACGGTGTGCCTGCTTCCTTTAGGGGTCACCAGCTGATGTCCGTTTTTGTTCAACTGCTTCTCCATTCAATCCACAGGGTTACGGAACATTCATAGCAGGCGAATTCATAGCAGGCGAATTCATAGCAGGCGAATTCATAGCCAAACTAATAGCCATGTCTATTTCTTAGCCACTTTTCATAGCCGAAACGATTCATAGCAGGATAAATCTGATGTCGCTAATCTATGAGACTTAATGAAGACGTTGGTCACGTATCAAGCAGCGTAACTAATTTAACTACGTATTTTTAATCATTGTTTAATTGTTACAATGTTATTCAAAGCTTTTGAGAGCAATAAATTAAAAGGAAATCTTTTAAAATAAAGTTGTGTAGTAATCATCACTGAAATCATAAGTTTGATAGATTAGCGGCATCAGATTTATCCTGCTAAGATAGTTTCGGTTAATTATAGATCACATACAGATAAAGAGAATCAGATTGTTAGTATTATATGCATGGTGTATGTCTGGAGTCATGACAACGGCTCTGAGTGTTTTATTGCTGAAGTCACAGTGGGCGTTATTGATTTGGACGCGACATGGCGATACTTTCGCCTTTTACGTTCGACTGAGTCACATGGCCGTAGTTTTAGCGTTTTGTTGTTAAAAACCAAAAAGTAATTGGGCGCTTGTTATCTTTATCGACCCAAATTCGACTCGTTCCAAACGGTCACTTTTTTCTATTACACCAGGTGATTGTTTTAATTAAATTAAAACTGCGTATTTATTTATTTTGTCTAAAAAAAAGGGCTCAATGTAGGAAAGGTGGTCCCGTTTGTAAATTGTAAAGTTCAACACATTCGCCCACTCGATGTTAAAAACGGCGCATAACTTTTGTGTGTCCTTTTTAACATCGAGTGTGTGGAAGATTCCTGAAAGAAAAACTGAAGTAGTATATTGTTATTACTTTGAATGAATTAAATTGTTTATATCTGTAGAAAGAATCAATTAGTAATATATATTGTATAGCTGACGTTACGCGGTGTAACAGAATCGAATGTGGGTCCAATAAAGGTAACAAGCACCAAAGATTGTTTTTGTTTGCAATTTTAAAGTTAACATTTATTTACAATAAACTATGAAAATGAAAATTATTTTCAATTACAGTGTTCTGGACGTTATAAATGTTAAAATTCTAAAACTTCAATTCCTTTTTTTTTTTTTAAACCATAACATTTTAAAATTAACGTTTTTATGAACGTAGTGTATGTCTTCTGATACACATGTTACGGCTGTTTAGGCCATTTTCAACATCTCAACATAACATTTATTTATTTTTAAAACAAATTGACAAAAGATTTCTGGTCGATGCAATGGGAAAATTTAATGGAGTTTACCTAATCGTTTTTGCTTTACTTTTAAAAACATATCTACGGTTGTTGATTGTGAGGGCACACGATGGTCAGTTACAACAAAGTACTAACTAAGCAGATGTCTTATCTAATAAAAAATAGCTTTTCAGAGTCATTTCTTCGACAATATCAACAATATTTTTTACTGATATTTGTATTTTTATTCATACAATTTCTGGAAAGAAAACATTCACCGTTGTTACCGGAAGGGAAACGGGTTTTGGGAACAAGTGTAGCATATCCACAATGTGCGCATGTGCAGGCTCGAATGAAAAGTCCGTTGTGTTTCGAATGGCCAGCGGAGAACGGAGAATAACAGAAACAATTGTGCAAGACAATATCCGAAAATGGTTGAGTTTGGAAACACGAAAAGCCAAAGCAGAGGAAGAAGCGAAAGAGTCCAGAACATGAACGATGCATATCTCTTTGGTGTTTAGGTCTTCGCTGCAGAATTGTGGCTGTGGATAGAACGTAATCTCGCATGCATATGCTCTTGTGAATAATTCAGCCGGAGGCAAGAATTTCGGTTGGAAAGGAATTCCCTTTATTTCCTTTATGTCCCGGGGACAAATCTAGCTGGCCTTCCCTTTCTCTATCCTCACAGTCAAAATGTCTCTCCCTCTCTCCTTCTATCATTTAGCTACGGTCCATTTAATCGCAAGCAAAATACTTTGGGCTGACGGGCCGAAGATACGTCTTCTGGCTAAATCATTTAATTTCCAATTTCCTAAATATATCCGGAATGTCTTTCTAACTTCGAACGAAAACATTTATGCGCTGTTACAGGTCCGTTAACTTCTGCTTGTGCGAAGCCGGCCAAGCCGGTTTCGTGACCGCTCGAAGAGGCAGTTGCTTCTTCAAATCTATTTCTCCAACTACCTAAAACTTAGAATCTTAGAAAAACTGATTAGCCGACAAAAACTGTTTTAATTGGCTACACAATATCACGTAACACTCTTCCGGTGTCTTTTGCCAGGCTAGAATGCCATACATCATGTGGCAATTAGGGCTGTCGGTCCCCAAACCAACAATGATAAAAGGCCATTGACTTCTCAGCAGGGGTTCGATATTAGCTGATCAAAAGGCAGACTTTCTGTCTGTCGTTCAAATGTCAGTTACAGCTATGTTGGACAGCTTGCAATTCCAGTTACCTTACATTTGAAAAGAGTCAAGCGGCAACAAGTCTTCCATATTCTAACAGGTATACAGTAAGGCTGTATCTAGGATTGATGCTCGTGGATTACAGAGGGGTCAATCGGGGATGAGCGAAGTGAATCCGTGAGTGGGCATTTTTTAAAGAATATGGCCAGTTTCGGGGCTCACCTACACTGAAATTGAAAAGTAAGAATACACCGTGCCCTCGCGTACCCCACCCCATTTTCACCACTGCTGTCTTCTCGACTACATTGTAAAATAAAATACAGCAATTACTTATAGCTGGTGGAGTCTCTTCTTTTATTTTACTTCTAGTACTTCTTTTTACACTTTTGATTTGATATCTGCTTAGTTTGTATTTTGTTGTAACTGACAGTCGAGGATAATTTAGACTCTAATTTCGTCTAAAAAAGTAAAGTTTTTGTTTTACAAATTTACCCCTGAACTTGCACCCCCTGCCAAAATACTTAATTGAATAGAATAAAGTGACGTAAAGTCACCTTACATTACTCATACAAGCATTAACCCGTGGAAATACCATGGTTTAATTAGAAACAACCACCAAGGATTAAATATCAATTTGACATGTTTAATGCTTATTTATGAGTTACACACATATATACAAATAATATATACAACACTTAGTTACGTATATACAATACAACAAAATAAATCGAATAAATTAAACATATAAACGAAACTACTGCAAATATTTTACTCATTTATAACTTCGTCATAAACAATATTTTGTAGTAATATGTACATATGTATATGTACATACGCGACGTAGATACATATGTACGCGTATGTGTGTGCGTGCGATAAAATAAGCATATTTATACATATATATGCGAGTATATATGTATGTGTGCGTATGTTACACTACGAGCCTGTATGTGTATGTGGACTAGGTCAAGAAAGAAAAGTCATTAAAAAGACATTAAGGATGTGGGGACAGGTCAAGTGGCTATTTTACCTTTTTGGTCCTGGGAACCGATAACGGGCGATGGGAGGTTTACATCGTTTTCAGGTCAGACACCATGTCTTTATTGGAAGCCGTTTCTCTGTCTTAGAAAACACTTATGTTAATAAGGAAATGGCTATTAAAGTTTGTGGATTTTGAAATGGCTTTTGAATACGAACCCCCTTGATTTGATAGATTAGCGAATAAAAAGGGTTTATTTTACAGATTTCGGGTAATATATTGGTCAGTGAGAAATGTTGATGGTTAGCCGGCGACCGATTCAGTTGAAAAGAGAGTGTGAGATGAGATGAGAAAAGAAGAGAGTATTTGACTGTGTAGTGACAAAGAAGGCGAAATAATTTACTTAGAGAGATCACTACTATCTATAGCTATGGAGAATTAGACTGTTTTACAGTCAAATCCGTTCAGCATCTTTATTTTTTAAGAAAAGTACCTATGATCGTGCGAAGCTTAACATAAATCAAAATGACGTCTGTCTCGATTGATTTATCTTACAGGCGCACGCAGAATGCAATTATGATTCTGTCTACAATGACATTTCGGAACAGGTGGTGCAGCCCTCCCATCTTGTCTCTCAGTCCACTTTTCAATTTTCGTCCGAATTTTCGATTTGGTTTTCGCATCTTTGATTTACGTCACTTGGGTCTAATTACTAGATCACCTGAAACACAACGGCATTTCAAAGCTGCATGCTTAAGATGCAGCGGCTGTGCAACAAAAGTAATTCCTCTTTTGGTGACATAGCTTTCTTTATTGCCAATTAAAGTTTTAATTAAAGCAAATCTTTAGGGATGAAATTTTCTTTTAAAAACAAGCCAGTGTTTGTTTGCAAGCCTAATCAAAAATGTACCGTCACTCTTGGTGATCGTAAATACAAACTCCTTCTCCGTCTTCATTTGTAAACAAAACAAAACAAACGTGATGATCAAGGGAGATAATATTATTTTGTATTCTTCCACGCTCTCTCTCTATGTAATCGGGTGTGATTTATACCCAACGCGGCGTAACTGAGCTTTGTAAAATAAAGACCGGTTTTATCTGTTATTACAAACACTCTTCAAGACAAATGCGCTGTCCTTCTAAGAATTATTCTATTCTGTATTCCTGTCTTCAAATTATGACAGCTCTATTATCATTTTCCTCTGCATGCTGTACAATCTTGACTTTTAAATCAACATCGGATGACATTCGTGTCCACTTTACACCGTTAGTAGTTATATTAATAATGTCTGAAAGGGAGTAAACATATATTATCTTTTATAGCAAAACATGTATGTAATCGAGTGTTATTTACACCCAAAGCGGCGTAACTGTGCTTTGTAAAATGAAGACCGGTTTTATCTGTTATTACAAACACTCTTCAAGACAATGGTGTGTATTATTGATTGCGCCACTCTCAGAGATGCACCGATCAGATACTGGATTCTCAACTCCGAGTAAAGTTTTGAAATGAAAAATTGGAACAAAAAAGTTCGACTTATACATGAGTAAATACGGTAAAGGCAGAAGATTGAATGGATTTATTGACAGATTAAAATGGTTGATAGTTTGAAGCTCAGCCTAATCCTTCTTAAATTGATGCTTTTGGATTTGTGTCACCAAAAAAGCAATGTTGAAGTGAACTTCGGACCTCTCATGCTTGGGCCTTTTCCTCTGCTCATTTAACCATAGTTAAAAAGTCTTAAAAAGCAAAACACGACACATGAGACAATGATTTTGTCTCCATTTCTTGAACGATTAGTGAATACTCAATCATTTTTTGCAGCAAGTGTGGGCTTTTACGGGGCCGGGTGCTAGCCCCCCCCCCCGATGGACTGTCTAACAAGGCTCCAACTGCCCTGCTATTTACCCATAGCTGGTGGATGAAGTGGATACATGCCTTTTCCAAGGGCATTAGTGCCAAAGTCAACACAAACTGTCCCAGCCGGTTCATTATTATTATTATTATTTTTACTACTATTTACCTTCATCTTAATTTTTTAGTTGTTTTTCTGAAGGTAAATATTGGTCAAAAGATAATACAATGATTTACAATACTTCATATAAAAAAAAAAAAAATAATAAAATAATTCTCCCAGGCGGACTTTGAACCCGGTTCGCCAATTCCATTCACCGTCAGGACACCCACGTCATCATGTTGGTTATTTTTATGACAATGCTTTGGTCACTGTATCCTCGACCCTTCCTTATGATTTTCCCTTTCATCGTTCTGCTCTTTCCTTTGTCGTCTTCGCTATACCGAGATGTATTGATCTTTGAATCAGATGGAATAACTTTCAAATATCAACATCTGGCAGCGGAGTGTTAAGTGTTTGATTATTCCGGTTGATGTAACGTGAAGTGTATTTACCAATGCCAAAGAAGCTGGAAGGAATACATGTATTCGTTCGTGTCTTTCTGTGCTTCTGTCAGTCTGTTTGCCCACGCAATATCTCCAAAAGATCTCAAAGGAAATGAAAATGTGTGGAAGGATGGGGAATGGGCTACGAAAGAAGGGATTAAATATTGGGGCGGATCCAGTAATTGTTCTGCCCTTCATCTTAGCTATATGTCCACACCTCACAATATCTCCAAAAGTTCACAATGAATTTCAGTGAAATTTTGTGGAAGGGTAGGCATTGAGCTACACAGAAAGTGATTACATTTTTGGGCGGATACCACTCAATATCTCTAAAGGTTCGCAATGGATTTGAATGAAATTCTGTGGAGGGGTTCGCAATGGGCTACCGAAGAAGAAATTAAATTTGAGGCAGATCCAGGGATTGTCCTTCCTTTCATAGTAACTATATGTCCGCACAATATCTCCAAAAGTTCTCAATGAATTACAATGACATTTAGTGGAAGGGCGAGCCACGAGCTACGGAACAAGTGATTAAATCTTTTTCAGGAATTTTTTGCAGTTACTTTCCCGTAGCTATATTCCCACACAATATATCCAAAGGTTCTCAATGAATTTCAATGAAATTTTCTGGAAGGGTAGGCCACGGGGTAAGGAGGAATGGTTAAATTTTGGGGCGGATCCATAATTTCTTTTCGATTGAAAGATATTTTTACATTTATGTATTGACTCATGTTTGTCCACACAATATTTCCAAAAGTTCTGAATGAATTTCAATGACATTTTGTTGAAGGGTAGGTCAATGGCTAAGGAAGAATTGATTACATTTTGTGGCGGATCCAGGAATATTTTACATTTACCCCCTGCATCGTAACTATTTGTGAACTGATTTCCATTCAGCTTTTAGTAAAAATGGCGTTGGCAGACGTTTACGCTATTTGAGTGTGTTCTAGTTTTTTTATGCGACCAGCGCATCTCTATAAGACACTTGTCGGCCAGTCGGTCGGTCGACCGGTCCCTAATATGTTAATATCAACTTTCTAAGCCGTATCGTGTTGGATTGATATGAAACTTGATCCAGACCTTTGGGTGAATCATCTTCATCTTCCTCTTTTTCCTCCTCGTCCTCTCCCTCCTACTACAACACCACAACTAGTAATGTTAAATATCAATTTTCCCAGCTGTATCATCTTGGATTGATAGAAACTTGGTCCAGACCTTCGGGTGAACTATCCTCATTTTTCTTTTCCTCCACCTCCTCCGCCTCCTCCTGCTGCTACTACTACCACGACCAGTAATGTTAAATATCAATTTTTATCAGCCGTATCATGTTGGATCGATATGGAGCTTGGCCCGGACCTTCGGGTGAACTATCCTCATGTTTATTTACCTCCTCTTCCTCCTGCTACTACTACTACTACAACTAGTAATGTTAAATATTATTTTCCAGCCTTATAATGTTGGATTGATATGAAACTTGGTCCAGACCTTCGAGTGAATTATCCTCATCTTCTTCTTCCCATTTCTGCTCCTGCTACTACTACTACGGATGGTGGACGCCTCGTTGAAGTGATTCTTGTTTTTATTTCTGTTTATTCTTGTATAACGTCTGGTCCGTGCCGATCTGACAATTTCTGTCGGAATTACCCACTTGACAAGTGTTACTTCACTTTGATTCGTATGACCGATTGTGATATTAACAAACCTAAAATATTGGAGAGACATTAACAGAAATAACCAACATTTTCTATAGTTTTGAGAAGGGTCATTAACATTCAAATAATTCTTAGGACGATTGAACTCCTTCTTGCTGTTTGTGTTGTTCTATAGTTTCGAGAAGGGACATTAACATTCAAATAATTCTTAGGACGATTGAACTCCTTCTTGCTGTCTGTGTTGTTATATAGTTTCGAAGGAGTTCAATCGTCCGAAGAACTATTTTAATAAGCAAAATGTGTCTCAATCTGTAAGATGAAGAGTTGTTATAATCACACAACTAGCATAGTACCCGTGTTAAAATGACGGGATTATTTACGTATGGATAAATTATACAACTATATATTTTATTTCAGCAATTATTTGAATTATTAATTTGTATTGGATGAAGTAATATAAATTATAAATGTACTCTCTGCCGAAGGAAGTCGGCCTGAGTAAAGCTGCGATAAAAAGCAACTGAAAAATCAAGATGAAGGTAAATAGTAGTCATACAAATTAATGATGAATTATTATATTTTACAAAGCAGGACGAGTTAACCGTCAAAAATGCATCGTATCATAAGGACTGATTTGACCGATCACCGCTAAAAAGCTAACATTCCTTTTTACTTTCGTACTGCAATGACTGCTTGAGTTTTAGTAAAAGACGATTTTTAAAAAAAATTGTTTATTAAATCAAGTATTGTAAACCATTTTTATTCATTTTTGCCTACTATTTTAGCTTGTTTAATCACAATTTCAATAATGCCGGAACGGCAGTGTTATTGTTTACTTTTGATTTTAGTAAAGCAAATCTATCGATTATTTTATTATTTAATTTTTATTTAGACGAAATATTGTAAACCATTTTTTTATTAATTCTTAACTATTATTTACCGGCTATCATTCCTGTTTTCAAATGGCCACCGCTTCAACTGTTCTGGTAGCGGAATCGACCGAAGTCATCCGCTGCTGCTGATGGCGAATTTAAAGTCAAAGAAAAAGACCAGAAGATTCCTCAGAACGGCATGTTCAGTTTTTTTTTCTTCCATTTTTTAAGTGGTCTACTGATATCGGGCAATTTCATGTGGTTCAAGAGACTAGTGGGTTTTCTTTCCAGTTTTGTTTTTATTCAAGCAAATGCTTGATAAATACAAATGAACAAAGGATAAGTTAGGGGTAGTGTTTTTAGCGTAAGGGTTAATGTTTGGGTTGGGGTTAGGATTAGGGTTGGTGTTAGGGTTTGTGTTGGGGTTGGGGTTGTGGTTGGTGTTACCGCCTCGGTCGATTCCACTATCAGCGGAATCGCCGAAATCGCCTTGGGAAAGGCATGGATCCATCTCTTCTCCTCCCAACTATGGGTGAAAGGGGGGAAAAGGGGTGATTGTCGCCTTTAGGTCAATTGTCACATATCGCAAAACCTCGAATAACTTGTGATATGTGGAGGCCGGGCAGAGACTGCTGATGTCGTAGCCAGCGTAAAAGACTTTGCTAATCACAAGCTGTTTCGGGTCCAGATGAATCAGTTATCACTCATTGATTCTAGAAACGATTTTGATCTTAAACTAGAAAGCACTCAGAGAGCGCACACCTCTTCCAACACCATACACTAACTAAAAACTGAATGAAAATCAGTTCATATATAGTTATTATGAAGGGGGTGGGTAACTGTGTTTCGATTTTCCATATTTCACTTCTTAATATATGAAAAAAAATATTTCTCAATCGAAAACAAATTTCAAGATCTGCACAAACATTTAATCAATTATTTCTTAGCCTATGGCCCACCCTTCCATAAAAATGTCATTGAGAACTTTTAGAGATATGGTGTGGAAAGAAACATGAGTGAATACATAAATATATGGGAAGAGATTTGAAAATATCTCTCAATCGAAAGAATTCTTGGATTCGCCCCCAAATTTAATCAATTTGTTCTTAGTCCATAGCCCATCCATCCACAAACTTTCATCGAAATTCATTGAGAACCTTTGGAGATATTGTGTGGACATATAGCTACAATGCAGAGGAGGTCTGTGAAAATTCTTGGATCCGCCCCAAAATGTAATCACTTGAAAATTTAATTGAAATTCATTGAGAACTTTTGGAGATATTGTGTGGACAAATGCGAAAAAATAGTCCACCACAGTGATTCTAGGCAATGTTTGCACTAACGACCCCCCCCCCACCACCACCACAGCCATCTTGTTTTGGGCAATTTTGTGAATGGCTAAAAGTGAAAACCTTTGAATGGCTGTAAGCATCATTAGCTGTTTATTTTTAAAAATATGTTTTAAATCTTTGAAATAATTAAAACAATTGTTTTTTACGGGTCAGGATTAGTAGGTAGGTTTAGTGTTAGGGTTAGTAGGTATGTTTGGGATTAGGGTTAGTAGGTAGGTTTCGAAAAACGGTATTTTTAAATCGAGAATAAGGTTATTTTAAAAAACGATAAAGATCTAACCACTTTCAAAATGGCCGAATGAAAATTGCCAAATACAAGATGGCCAGGTGTGATTTTCAAACTGTGTGCCACGGCACAATAGAGTGTCACAACTATCTCCCAAGTGTTCCGCGTACATTCTTCCAAATACTCAAACATGTATTTCGGGCCTTGAACGTGTCCATTACGAGTATTATGTATGTCCCGTTTCCACCATGGGGTTTCAAATTTTCAAATTTTCAAGTGTATTGAGTTTAATCCTCACTTGATGCTCCACTACTGTGGCCTTGTGTCAAACTATGCTAAACTACAGGGTGTCCCTAAAGTCTGGACACATAGGCAAAATGCATATTTTCAATACAAAGATTTGAACCATATTTTATTTGATTGAAATATTAATAAATAACATCTTCAATGT
>VCCN01003880.1:32355788-32372409 GCA_006491835.1 Architeuthis dux
AGAAAAAAGATGTTCCCAAGAAAGAGTTGGGAAGAACTACCCAATTAATTTATAGGTATTACAGGATTTTACAAGGGAATTTCAAGTATACTTTATAGGCAAAATTGTTGATTTAATTCATGAAGGAGATATATGCATATATATATCGTTATAAAGGGGATTCTCTCAACTTTCTAATGGTTCCCAATTTGTCTATGTTAAACTTCAAGAGTTACAGCCCAAAACGTGAAGCTAAGTATTCAGCATTTTGCGAGGAAACTTCAAGTACACAGTCCAAATCTAAGTATTCAGCATTTTACGAAGAAAAACCTGACCCCCCGCCCCCGTGAGTGATGTGAGTTCGAATCTCATCGGAAGCTTATTCTTTATTTCCGATCAACCCTGTTTTCTCCCTGCCCCAAATTAGCGGCCTGGGTCGAGTTGCAATAAACAGCAACAGAAACATTAAGACGAACGTAAATAGTAGTCGTAACATGAATGATAAAACTGTATCGTTCATATACAAAGGGCCTCTCAAAATGTATATCCGCTTTGTTCATAGCAGCTATGGTTATCAATACTGACTACGATTTACTTAGTTCAGCACACGGCCAAATCGGAATAAAATATTATGTTGCGCCAGTCTTACAAGTGAGAATTTGGGAATCAGTATTCGAAATCCTTGCTTTTACCTAGGCTCGAACACCGACATCCGGCACTGATAGGTAGCACACAACTATCTCAGCTACGAAACAGGCCCAGTGAGTATTGAAATTAACTGAAAGTTAATTAGTGACCTTCTGAATAAAGAATAAACATCATACAGTATGTTATACCGTAAACTCACGTTGTAATGGCACTCGTTCTAACGGCACTCGTTGTAACGGCACATTTGTTTTTTATATTCTCGCAAGACTATTGTCGGAGATTATACCTTTTCCCGAGCAAATTAAAAAGTAAATAATTTGTTTGCCGTATTTTTTTAATCTGCTTACCGTATTTTTTAATCCGCCCGTAATAAAGAAAAAATCGTTATAACGGCACTCCAAACGGGCGTAATGGGAGTTACTGTAATAATGTTAGGTACTCAATTAGGATTGGGGGTTAGTGGTTATCGAACCAGGGATAGAAATCGCGCCCACCCCTGTAAGAATAGATAGCAGCGAAAAGAGGAGCATTCGGCCTACGGTCGACCAGCCAGACAGTTAAATAACTAAGGACTCTAGTTTTGTCCTACATATTCGTAACAGAATATCAAAAGTGACAATTTCGTTTCACTTACGGTGGTCAACTGCTCTTCCGACAGTAGATGAGTATCCTTTACTTTTTCTTCCACAGGCGTGTTTTTAAGGGCTTCCCTTGCCTTAGAGACGGCCCAGTAAGAGCCCAGGATAGGAGCGCCATACGTTGCTAGGCACATACTGATAATTAGGGATTGGTAATTCTGTGTTGCAGTTGAATAATCGACACTGCAAGATGTCCCTGGACTTTCAAGTCCGTACCTGTAGGAAAATGAAAACAAGTTTATAGAATATAATGTTTGATTGATATTGGAGATTATTATTAACTAGTTTACACTTGCCGTTAAAAAATGATGGAGATGTTTAAGTAATTTTGCAATTGCAATCACGTAAAATCTTAGAATATAAAGAGGTGTGAAGTTAATTCAATTGAGAAATTGTCACAGAATTGAAATATTATTGTGTACAATCATCTTTCTCTTACAAATAACGAAATAATGAAATTCTCCTAAGGTAAGTAACTGCAATTTAAGTAATTTTACAATTGGAATTATGTAAAAGCTTAGAATATAAAGAGAAGGTGTAAAGCTAATTCAATTGAGAAATTGTCACAGCATTCAAATAGTATTGTGTACAATCATCTTTCTCTTACACATAACGAAATAATGAAATAGTCTTCTAAGATTTTGTGTAAATATATGAAAGTTATTTCCCTTGGGATCATACAGACAAAAAATATCAACATAAACTTGGCGTATTATATAGATTTTTGACTAGTATTACTTTCTTCATTTTATATTTCCAATCTGCGCTGCTTACTAAAAGATTGTAGAATGGCGATCTTGGAATTGCGGTGAAAGCAACAGAAATGAAATGATAGAAATACTAGCTAAAGTTTAATAATAATTGACTTGCTTCATCTAAGAAATTAATATAATATGATATCGTATATTCATGAAAATGCTGTGATATCACAGAGTCTTGAATCCCCAACGCCAAAATAGACAAGAAAGAAATCTGATTCAATAAAAATCTTATAAACTTTAGATATGTGCATTTTTTGTAGAAAAATAAGAGTTTTGGTGACAATATTCGGTCGTTAAGTGAAAAAACTACTTGCGGGGCGATATTTATAACAATAGATATTTTAAAGATATTCACTTTTGAATTTTCCAATAGAAGAGAGTCAAAATAAATGATTTAACACAAAATATATAAATTTGGAGGTTATGTTAGTGTTACTGCAGATTTGCATGTTGGATGGTTCGTTACTGCATATATTTGCATATTTAAAAAAAACAAGATACTCCACTAGGGCAAAGCTGAATCTACTAGCATAACCTAAATAAAATATGAAGCAACTACATACAGAAATAAGGGTATTATAAATGCAGCGTATTAAAAAAACTTCCTCATAGAATGTATTAGAGTGAATCATTGAAAGAGAATAATATGGATCCCTCAACCTGAAAGCAAGTCGTTAATATTTTACGAAAAGATTATCTCTGCACAGTTTTGTATAACAGTGGCATATCAACAAAATTGCAAATGACTTTATGTCGGATACTTGAGTTGTGCATAAAGGGTTAAAATCATATTTTTATAGAGTTGTCAATTGTTTGTGTGAGATGAATGCACAATGGCCCAGGAACTTGCCCTTGAAGCACTGGATCAGACACTAAGGGATATAAAAAGGCAACGACATCATGGGAAGAATGCATAAAAATAGGAAAGGCCGGATACTTGAGTTGTGCGTAAAGGGTTAAAATCATATTTTTATAGAGTTGTCAATTGTTTGTGTGGGATGAATGCAAAATGGCCCAGAAACTTGCCATTGAAGCACTGGATCAGACACTATGTATGTTGTATACTTACTGTGACCATCCCAATATTGGCATGAAGGCCCAGAAAACACCAATTCCAAGCATCATAATGACGGTGAATGTGTAGCAAATAGAAGGAATTGTTTTGTCTGAAATGAAGCGAAATAAAAACACATGATAATTGGTAACAATTTGCAACGTAAGTTTATGCTAAATTGATCCCTTTGTCTCCGATAGCATACACGCTTGTTCTTTTTAAAATTCAGATGTTTTTAGTGATCACTGCCCAACAAAAGACGAGAGAAGTTTATTAACTGCTCACTCCTTTTTCCAATTTCTTAATTGATCACCCCTAAAACGGCTTGCTGCCAAAAGACGTTGGTTACTTGACGGTTTCTATTGGTTGAATAACAAGCCCTGTCTTTATTTGGTTTATTAAAAAAAGTAAATAGTGCCCTTATGCTGACTACGGCTTCAGCATTACCTGCTTGGGCTCCATATTACTACTTACTCAGCCCTCATTTGCGATATGTGAAATACACTTAAAGGGGACGAGCACCCGAAGTGGCGTCATTCACTTCACCATGCGCCATTTTACGCATAGCTTGGGGGTGGATCCATGCCTTTCTCAAGAGCAAACTGTTCTCCGTGCTGTTAACCGCTCGGCTACGTGCACCTCATATTTTTAAGAATTGAATCTTATTAAATGGGTGACTTTATGAAAAAGGCCATTCACGATCCAAATGAATTAAGTCAATCTATAAGAAGCCTGATTCTAAATATATCTTTAAATCCTTAATCTTTTCGGACAAAGTTCATCCGTGTCTGTTTTTATGTAAGTGATTTCACCCTTCAAAAGTAAAACAACATCGTTTTAGAAAGGACATAATATCAAGATCTTTTATCGATAATCCAAACAAAGGTCAAACTATGTCATTTTCATTGATAGAAAGGATGTGAGGACAAATTCCTTTATCGGTAATCCGAACAAAAGTGAAAAAGAAATATCATTTTAGGAAGGGCATAAGGCCAAGATATTTTATCGATAATCCAAATAAAGATTAAACTATATAATTTTCATTGATAGAAAGGACGTGAGGACAAGTTCCTTTATCGGTAATCCGAACAAAAGCGAAAAATATTTCAGAAACGACACTGTCAAGATCTTTTATCGCTAATCCGAACAAAGGTTAAACTATATTATTTTCATAGAACGGACACGAGGACGTTCCTTAATCGGTAATCCGAACAAAAGTGAAAAAAATATAATTTTAGAAAAGGCATAAGGCCAAGATCTTTTATCTATATCATTTTCATTGATAGAAAGAACAAGTTCTTTTATTGGTAATCCGAACACAAGGGGAAAATATCATTTTAAAAAAGGCACAAGGTCAATATGTTTTATCAATAACCCGTTGCGGACAAATTTGCTTTGGATACACTGGTTCTCGTATGATCACCGAAGTTAGGTGCTGTAAATAGCTGGTGATCAGACAGAGCGCCTCCCGTGGCGATCCAGTTAATCCTCTTAAGAAGGAGACTGATCTTTACACTACTCTCAATAGCTCAAGCCAAAAGCCCCCTCCTCTACGGGGAGGTGCGAGCGAAAAGAAATGAATGAATGAATCGATGATCCGAACAAATGTTTAACAATATCATTTTAGAAAGCACATAAACACAATTATTTTATCGATAATCCGGAAAAAGGTTTGACAATCATCATCGTGACCATCATCATCATCAGCCTTTTAACGTCCGTCGTTGGACAAAGACCTCCCCTAAGATGTCTACGCATCAATGCTTTTGGGGATTTACTGAGTCGAAGACCTTCTTGAAGTCAACAAATGTACAGCGAGTAGCATTTTGTATTCTGCTGCTTTCTCTTTCAGTTGATTTATCGAATTGATCTGGTCAATGGTCGAGTAGCTTCTTCTGGATTCAGCCTGTTTCCTTATCATTTTAGAAAGAACATCACAAGATCTCTTATCGATAATCCAAACAAAGCAACAAAAAACGAACTTACTGATTTAATTCTGTTTGCCATTGACCATCTTACATTATTCTCCCGTGTGAAAACTTTGCTTTTCCATTTCCTGATTGATTTATTGGCAATGACATTAACCCAGTAACTGTGGCAGGCTGCGTACAGTAATAGTTCTTCATTGCATGATAAAAACCTTTGTCCATTGCAAGTTATCAATTGTAAGATTTCCATTGCAAGATAAAAGACCTGACCAAAAATAGAACTGAATAGAACTGAATTCTATTGAGTTAGCCATGGCACTGCAAATTTCCATCTGCAGTTAATGGATTAATTTAAATATCTCATTACGCAGTCATATTCAGAAATACCATAGCACGATAGTTACAATGCTTGTCTCGCGGACAAAATTCGCTAATCCTGAAATCACGAAGTGAATACTATGACGAATTGTTACGTTACGGTCGATGCGCGAGCTTTAAATTAAGTCTTAATTAGGTTGGTCATTTAAATAAGTATAATTTCCGATAAGTCATTTTAGTTTTAATAAAATGGAACGCCTTATTAAAATCTTCTCATGGTCAGAAAAAGGATATATTTCGTCCCAGACCACTGCAGGTCATAGGTCAATGTTTGGCGCCGGTTTTGGTCAGAAAGGAATTTGGGAGTTAGTTGAAAACAAGTTATAGCGAATCAAAAGATCCATGTTTTAGATAAGTGACAGTAACGGAAACACATTATGGATTTTTGTGTTATTAATCGCAGACCAAACATGATTGATGGATGGGCAGGGGGAATGGACGCCCTAGGGATGGTGCCAATGAGGCGGAGCAAAATCAACACGCAGGCTTAAAAAGTGTTTTTTGATCGTAAGTCAGAGAAAGGTTAGCGGGAGGCGTTGGCCGTAACCCAACGCCAGCCTTCGAGCCCGTGTGAAGTTAATTACCTGTGATCAACACCCGCCTGAGTTCATTGTATGTCCCTTTCTCTATCTCCGTAAGTGTATGTATATACTATCGGTGGAAGAAATGTAAACATGTTTGCATTTTGAAAAACTGCTGGATGTCTCCATCTGTTCATGTATACGATAATAAACATCGATACGCTATAAACGAGACTTTGTTTGTTTCATCCTTCCAGTGCACGCTGTCCTATGCAGTTTCTTCCTACATGTCAATAACACTATGTATGCATGTTAATAACATGATTACGCAGCAGAATGTCATATTTGTTCGTAGTAAAAGAAGAATTACGTTTCTATTTTATTCCACTGATGTTTTTAATAAAGTTATTTATTCATACCATTTCTGTTTATTTGTAAACAAAGGATATAACAATAAACTAAGTATGTGAACTAAAAAAGAAACGTGTCAATGTTAACACTTCTTCTTTGACTTACTCTTTAAAAAATGTGAAAAGAATATGTCAATTTCTTTTTAACGGACAACAGTGAGCTAGTCGGCCATTGAGCCAGTATTGTCACCCGACAGGCAGCGGAGCGGAAGATGGCCATGTGTCGCTCACCAACCGACAGGTACAAGTTTGTACCGGTCACGGTCAAGACGTCTGGCTTGATTAGCCCCAAAACTGTGAAGCTCCGCCGAATAGGTTCCAAATCCGCCAAACGCCATGACGAACCGCGCGAGACCGCCTGGCTCTTCCACTGTGTGTCAATGGAAGTCGTCCGTGTCAACGCGTTCTCCATAGTGAACACTGATTTTAACTTTGATTTTAGAATAAGGTATGAGAAAAGTTGTTAACTCATGAGATTCTGAGATGAAGTGCAGTAGATTCCGCCTAATCGGGACACAATGAAAATAGAACAATTTGGCCCAATTAGACGATTATCCCGGTTATACAAAGTGACATAGAAATTATTTAAATCCGTGCATTTTCAGTTTTAGTATTAAGTAAACTAGGGCAGTGCACGTTCCAAAGTTGCATGTTTGGAAGGGGCCGGACTCTATGGTGTGCAGAGCAGCCTGTCATAATTGTCATGTAAAATCATTTCCCATCCGTCGCACAAAACTATGGCTTCGAAATATTTCGGTCACTTCTCGTCGGTGTTGCTAATTTAGATATTTCACATCTAAATTTAGATAATTCTAAAGAGCGAAGTCAAGGGAGATAATTAATAGAAAATACGGAGAAAGATCTATAATCTGTAATTTTGATTTATTGTTATTAGATTTCTCGAGAACTGCTGATCCAAAGAACTTCACACTCGACACTGCACTGCCTTGTATTAGGTTGTCTAGAAAGTAATGGCGTTTTATGAGAATAGAAGATTAAAACAACAAAAGACGTAATGGAAAACATTCGTACTCGGTAACCTTCTGGACAAATTAACTAGGCAGAATGAACTGATACGAGATATCCCCCGGCATGGACAACGGAGCGAGAACAATCTACACCAGTGGATTGAATAAAGGGTTCGGTTCTAAATTCCCAGAAGATTACCGTCTACGACTGACACCTGAAGAAGGTCGGAGGTCACAACGGCCGAAACGTTGTGACTATAACAAGCAAAAAGATGAGGACACTAGTCCGAGTAAATCAGTGTACACAATAAACATGAAGGAAGCCGGAAAGATGATAATTGGGGGGGGGGGAACTTACAGAAGGTCTTGAAAGTGGTGGCGATGTATCTTTCTGCGCAGAAGGCAAATAGGCACCAGACCTGAAATATTCCAGCGACAAAACCGTAGAATCCGCATGCGACGCAGCCTGTTTCACCAAAAATCCACCTGAAATGAAGACATACATAATTAAAACATATCAACATATTGACTGAATGTATTAGTCAAGACAAGTGCGGAGTTCAATCCGATGTGGCTTCCGCTACTCAACAAACCCAAACCCGGCAAGGCAAGGATAAAGAAACACCCGAATCCTACGTTATAGGGGTTACCTCTTTTGAAGTTAAGAACTTCTTTTTACCCCATCACATACACTTGGGGAAGGCCGAAGAATGGATCGGCCGAACAAACGATAAGGAGTTCAATCGTCTTTCGAAGATTTGGTACATTTTAGGATGTGGTATTGGAACGTTTGATATCTTTCTTTTGGCAGCCCTGCCTGGGGTTCGGTGTGGGAACAAGTGTTGGATATTTAGGTAGCCTTGAGCGGGGGTCATAGATTTGATCCCCACAGGTGTTGAAATTTATAAACAGGATATCAGGCAAGACACAGGGACCGGAAGACACACCATGTGTGGAAAGGTCATAAACAGGATGTTGACTAAAACCCTGAGTTGCAGAGGGCGGGCTGGAAAATCAGCGTGGGCGTTCGAGCCACACAGTACGCCCTCGGAGAGCAAAGAGATCCCTTAGGCTTGGAATGAAGACAGGACCAATTTCCGTGTTGTCAAAGGACCCGTATGCCCTGCTGTCTAAGAAAACTCTGCCGACTCTCATCGTCTCTCTCCCACTCTTCATTCTCCACCACTGAACGATGTGTCTGATGGAATAAAAAATATATCCTCATATTTTCATAAAACAAGTCTCCAGTCTTCATTTTTTTCTCCAAGTTCGGGATTTTCCTCCCGCGGACCAAGAGGGATATACAACACAAGGATTTGATGAAGTTCTGATTGATTGATTGATTGGTGGGTCATTTAGTGCCGAATTCAGTAGGGGGGGGTGGATCCCATGTGCCCGTGACTAGAGACTTGAGAGAGGAGAATCCCAAATCACTGTCACTGAGACAAATGCCACGAGGATCGGGATAAGAGTGGGGGGAGATCCCAATAGCTTCTCAGGACGAATCCTGAGCATGCTAATGGTGATCGCCTCCCGACCAGCTGGCCAAGATATCCTGGGCAACTTCTCCCAGGACGATACCTGAGCATGCCACAAGGACCCCCGAAGGGCCGTGGTTCTCTGAACTTTGAGGCCATGGCGGTTTCGAAGAACCGATTCTCTTTATTCGCCTCCCCATGGCGGCAAATTATGACATGAAATCTTTTTTAGGGTGGGGTACTACACGCGAACGTGCAGGCAGAGGGGTGGAGATCCCATGTCCCCGTGCGTAGAGACCTGAGGGGGGAGAATCCCAAATCCCTGTCACTGAGACAAATGACACAAGGACTGGGATAAGGTTAGGGGTGGGGATCCCATGTCCCCGTGACTAGAGACCTAAGTGGGGAGAATCCCAAATCCCTGTCGCTGAGACAAATGCCACGAGGACCGGTATTGGTCCAAAGCTCCTCAGGACGGATCCCGAGTGTGCTAATGGTGATCGCCTCTCGACCAGCTAGCCAAGATATCCTGTGCAACTTCTCCCAGGCATCCGAAGATACCCGAGCATGCCACAGGACCCCCGAAGGGCCATGTTTCTCTGAACTTCGAGGCCATGGCGGTTTCGAAGCACAGATAATCCACTTTGATCCTAGCGCGGCCTCAGCCGCCGCCAAGGTATCCTGCGCAACTTCTCCCAGGACGATACCCGAAAGGCCGGGTTTCTCCGAACTTCGAGGCCATGGCGGTTTCGTAGAACAGATACTACATTTTGATCCTAGCCAAAAGCGAAGCGATCGATGAAGGTCTAAAACGTTTGGCAATCCCTGGATTAAAATGAATTTCAATAGATTTTGCTTTGTACTTACTTGCCAGCCATACAGGAAGCGGCATGAAAGGGATTCGCTCCATTAACAGCAACACAGGCCAAGAGAAAGTAGATCAGAGTTGTATACTTTCTCTTCGGTTGGGTCGTCTGCCTTGTCAGATAGATAGCCATACCACCACAACTGGCGTAGACCCCACAACCTGAAATAACAATAAATCGTTTATTGAAAAGATGTCCACACTGAAATTAACTCTTAAATTTATATGAAGAAAATAGAATGTCAAGTTCAAGGGAAGTAACTTCTGATTTAAATAATCTCCATTTGGTGAATTTCTTATTTCTTTAAAGATTCAATTCACAGAAAAGTTCCACTATTTTGTATGCTACTCATTGAAGAGTTCCATTGTCGGTATATGAATTTAAAAGTTAAAAATTAAAATGAAAGCACACATATACGTGGGTGGATAAATAAGTTCCTTGCCTGACACGTAGTTATTAATAGAATATTTATCTGAATGTTTCACTGTATAATGTTCGATCTATCTGATTAATATTCATCACTGTTTTAAGAGCATTGGCAGGGAAGGGGAATATGTTGAAAAACAAATATTTGTTGTGTAAAACAAATGTTTTGGCTACGGTTTGGTTATTATGTCTGTTATGTTGTTTTTATTAATGCCGGTTGCAAACTTCCATTATAAGACTCGATATATCATGTGTTCCCTTCCTAATTCTATTCTCTCTACTTAGCGCTAGCAACTATCTTGCGTAGCTACCCTTAATTCTTTCGACTCGTACGATTGTCCTAAATATATCTTTATTGCAGAAGTCACAGAAGTCACCTAATTGTTATATATGTTGTCTATTAAATAGTATGTCTTTAATGTATGTCTACAAATATCTGTATTTGTCTTTATTATTATATCTCATGTCTATGTACTTTTCCTTTATTCAATTTTGTTTACGCACATGTTCGTGTCATCTTTTAAATATGGCTGCGCTACGAGGATATTGGTCCACAAAAACCAAGATGGCTACTTCTGCCTTCTTCTTCAGTTCTCTTCGTGATGTCACAGATTTGGCGCCAAATGGAAGTATTGTCCCACGTGGTGTTCCAACCAGATGGGATCTCAATATTTCCGGACAGCCTTAAACAGGACTGTTAATAACTGATTTAATGACCCATTTTAATACAGAACTTTTTACCACCATTTTACTGGTAACTTTAATACAAGTTAAGTACACTTTCTCGTTGAACATTACTTTTGTCTTTGTTCTGTTAATCGTTAAGCTTACTTTTCTTTCTCTATATAGATCAGTCAACATGTCTTGTAATTCTTCTGATGCTTTTGACGTTATGGAAACGTCATCGGCGAATCTCGTTTTATTTCGCCTTCGTGGTCTTTCTCTAACTCTATTACCTGTCCTAGATAGATGTATTCGTCCACCTCTTTTAGGACAGGTAATAAAGTTAGGGAAAGACCATGGAAGCGAAATAAAACGACGCATAACGATAGGTTGGAAAGAATTTGGTATGAATAGAGACATATTGAAGAACACCTTGCCAATGGGCTTAAAGCGTAAAGTATAAAATGGCTGCATAATACCGAATGCGAAACATGGGAATTAACAAAACGAACTGAGAACCAATTTAGAATCGCACAGAGAGCCATGGAAAGAGCAATGCTAGGGATAACTCTAAGAGATAGAAAAAGATTAACATGTTTCAGAGGGAAGTCTAGAGTGAAAGATATTATACAAATAATTAAGCAACCGAAATGGAGATAGTCTGGTCACCTAGCAAGAAGAAATGACAATGGATGGCGCAAAACACTAACGGACTGGTGCCCATGGGACAGTAAACGCAATAGGAAAAGAACAGACACAAGATTGAGGAATGAGATAAAAATGTTTGACGGTAAGACGTGGCAGAGGTGAGTACAATCGCGGTCGTCGTTGAAGGAGATGGGAAAGGTCTTTATTCAGCAGTGGACTGCTGGCGATGGTGAAGTACACAAAACTTACAAAGGTATCATAACCGCTACAATAAACACAGAAAATGAAGAAACCACTATATCAACGAGACACATAATCCAATTATAATGCTTAGCCAAAATCGATAAAATACATACTACAACCTCAAACAAAGGAGGGGGATTCGTAATAATGAACACAACCATCTACAATAATAAAATTAATTCTCTAATAGAAGATGATAACAGATAAATATACAAATAATCAACAAAGAAACTGACAAATTCATCGAATCTTTCAAAGAACTGATAAAGAACGAAAACAAAACATGGATAACACTTATAGAATATAAACCAAAAATACCGAAAATGTACAGACTACCAAAAACACATAAAACCTAACATTCCAATGCGACCTATTATTTCAGGAATAGTCAGCGATCTTCGCCAAATAAAAAGAGCCATAAATGTTAGGAACCCTCTTAGGAACCATCAACAGACTAGAAAACATCAACATTGAAAATAAACGAATGGGTAGCCTGGACATTAAATCCCTATATACAAACATACCGATGAACAAATGCTTCTAGAAAGCGATCTTAACAATTCAAAAATAAAATTTGTCCTACCTGATCACAAGATTATACAAATATGCACTCTGTAGAGACCAATGCCTTTTCAAATTTAACGGCGGGCATTATAACCAAAAATACGGATGACCCATGGGTTCTCCTCTGAGCGCAATATTAGCATGCCTCTTCTAAGAGTTCTTAGAAGAAGTACCAATACAAACAATCTTACCTAAAAACACCAAATACTTCAGATACATGGACGACATCCTAATAATATATCCACGTAATATAAATATCCCAATCATAGCAAAACAAAATAGAAAAATATAAAGTTCACATTCGAATATGAAACAAATAACACCTTACCCTATCGTGACATTTGATTACACCGAACAAAGAATAATTTACAATTCAGTATATACGGAAATCTACAAACGAAAACGACCTCACAATAACAACAAAATAAAATCTGGCATAATAATAGGTTTCCATTTAAGAGCCCTAAGAGTATGTAGCCCAACGTACCTGAATGACGAAGAGGAATACATTAAAAACACCTTCAGACTCACCTTACTACTCCATATCATTCATACTCAACGCCAAAAGAAAGGCCTACAAAATACACAAAACCAATAACAAAATAATAGCAATGATATAACCAGACGCATAATACTCCCGAAAAATCCCACAACCAAGAAACTTGAAAATAAATTTTAAAATCTTGGAATCCAAATTATAAACAGCACATCTAAAACTATAAAAAAAAATATAATCAACAAGAAAACAAATAATGAACCTACATCTGAAGCCGGTATATATTAATAGCATGTAAACATTGCAATAAGAAATACATAGGTGAAACTTCAAGAACTATTAAACAAGAGAATTAATTAACATAAAAGGGCTCTAAGGATAAATGACACACTAAATGCACTGGCGGCCCATCGCAACAAAGAGGACCACCATTTCAATTTAAAAGATGCTAAAATAATAAAGAAAGAATCAAACAAAACAAGTTATAGAATCGGCATTAATCTCGGAAAGCGACACAATCTTGATCGCAATGTCTTGTCTCTGGCATGCCACGATGGTTAAAGGGAGAAGACAGCAGAATCAATCTAGATATGTATTCTTACTTTCTCGAATCTTGGAGTTCGGTGCTGCCAATCTAGATGTTTATTTTGTTAATTTTCCGAATTTGGGAGTGACTTCCAAATTCGAATAATTAGATTAGCACCACTGGAAGACAGTTGGTGAGTGAGAAAGGTATATGCATTGTTTCTGGCATGTCACAATGGTTGACGGAGAAGTAAGAGTAAAAAGATGTTATACCCGTTGTCTATCCTGACAGGGGCCAATCGGGTGTTATTTAAGTATTAGCGCGTACCATCCATTTCAGACGACCGAGGAAAGAATGGATGGATGTCGTTATTACAAACAGAATTGGTTGAAAGAAGGTTTTAACCAAAACTCACCAAATGTCTGTTTGTCCTCCGTCGGTCTGTCATCGCATACACCAAGGAAATCTAGATCTATGACTACCAAATCTTCTGTGGTTACTAATGAGACCCTGGAGCATCCATACAAGCATATTAAGTTTTGAACATTCCGAAAAGAATTTATTAAATCCAGACGTCCTCTCCTGAATATGAGATGATGATTCCAGGGTGTGATTTCTCAAAGATTTCAAAGTACTCAGATTTTAAGATTTCCACATTTTAAATTAAAAAAATTCCAGTAGAAATCTAGATTTCCTAAAAATGTGGGTACTTGAAGTCCTTTGTGGAATCCCCCGCCCCCGATATTTAAATTAAATGTGACCCAAGTGTTCATGAGGGTGATGATTTTCAAACAAGATATGATTTAATAAATATATCGTTAAAATCCATGATATTTTCAGCATTCCTCTGAGAAACCACATTTCTCTAAAGCCTTTAAGTCTTTTATGGAGTTCTAGTGTTTTAGTCCATGTTTCAGAACTAATCGAAGTTAATTAAATATCTATAAGTCCTTGGCTTTTAACCTGGTCTGATATTCTGATATTCCCCAAAAGACATTAATTCCCCAAAAGACATTAAAGAAATTAGATATAATTCAAGTATGAAGAGAGCGAGAGAGAGAGAGGGGGAAAGAAAAAGAGGGAAGGAGAATAAGAGAGGGGAAGAATAAGATAAAGAGAGAGGAAAACAGAAAGAGAGAGAAAGAAAGAGGGAAACAGTAAGAAAGAGAAAGAGAGAGGGGGGAGAAAAAGAGAAGGGGAATAAGAGAAAGTGATAGGGAAACAGGATGTGAGAAAGAGAGAGAAAGAAAGAGGGAAACAGTAAGACAGAGAGAGTGAGAGTGAGAGAGAGAGAGAGAGGAAGAAAGAGAGAGGGAAACAGAAAAAGAAAGAAAGAAAGAAAGAAATGCAATGGCTTCAGAATACCTTCAGATATGCAGGAAGATAGAATTACAGTGACAATTCAATAAATCCTTTTAGTCATGCCAAGGGTCTTATGGAATCACATGGGATGATGACATCTGCTAACTCTGGTAATTAATCTATTCGACTTTGAATAAATACAAAAAAACAACATTTATTGAAAAGGAAAAAGAAAAGAATGTATGTGGATAAAATATCAAACGCCAGAGAAATTAATTAATGACTGTACAGAATCAATAGAGCAAGTCTTGGTAAGAAAGCATACGTAATTGAGAGTTACCTGTCCAAGTGTGTGTGTGTGTGTGTGTGGGGGGGGGTCATTCGTGTTACATCGTCATGAATCTTGCCGCATGAGTGTAGTTTAAGCTGACTCATTGGCAACGATCCTTCTTATTTTTAGTAGTCAGTGTACACAACAAATCTTATATTGTGCATTTTTTTCCTGTGCCAAAAGTATGTGCTAGTGCAAATGTAAACTTGAAATTGTTCCAAGATAACTTTGGCACAACCTATCTCTCATGGCTAATAAAGCTGTATTGGCATGTTTTAATATAATACAAGTATTGTATAATACAAGTAATATATACTACAAGTAATATAGAATACAAGTATTATACAATACAAGTATTATATAATACAAGTAATATATAATACAAGTATTATATAATACAAGTATTATAGAATACAAGTATTATATAATACAAGTATAATATAATACAAGTAATATATAATACAAGTATTATAGAATACAAGTATTATAGAATATAAGCATTCTATGAAGTAACGCATTTAGTTAAGATTTTATTCTATACTTTGAACTTGTACTTTGTTCACTTTGTGAGTATAAGTATAATTATTAATTAGTACGTTATTTTAGGTAACTAAGCTTTTGTGCGCACATTCATTTCCTTTGTGTGCTGGTTGCGAAACGTGTGCGTACGTGCACACGTGCACACGTGCACAGCTCAGAGTGACTTATGCCCGTTGGACGGCTGGTTAGTTTAGGTGACAGCTGCAGTCAACGAGGGGTGAGGCCGAAAACATGACAATTCGCGTATTGAACCTGATACGCAGGTCAGGAGGAACAGAAAGGTCATGGACGAACACGAAGAGGGAAAAACAGAGATGGAGACAGAAAGTGAGAGAGAGAGAGGGGGGAAGAGAGAGGGATACAGAAAATGAGAGAGATAGAGAGAGAGAGGGGGGAAGAGAGAGTGAAACAGAAAAGGAGGGGGTAACTAAAGAAAGAGGGGAAAGAAAGAGGCTGAAGGAAATATACAATTTACATTCCATTAATGTTTACATAGCACTAATGTGACCCTTCCTCATCGCCAGATATCTTTGTTCGCAATATCTTGTCTCTGGTATGCCACGATGGCTAAAGAGAGAAGACAGCAGTGTTGTCAATCTAGATATTTATTCTTACTTTGTCGAATTTTGGAGATAAAGAGACAGAAGGAAATATACAGAAGCAGAGAGAGGGAGAAAGACTCAAAGGGAGAAACAGATAGAGGAAGAATGAGAGAGAAAGAAAGAAGGGGAGAGAGAGATATAGGGGTGGGGGTATGACCACGGGCAAGAAAGAGAAGCTATGATATATTCCCGCAACACAGCAAGGGAGAAAGAAATAGAGTGGCTGACAGCGGTGGAAAGGAACACTAACAAGTGTTAGTATACATAGTCGCAGCCATGGACACGATAGTAGTGTGAAGAAATGAAGCAGGTTGAGCGATTTTCTCGCTAGTTCTATATAAGAGTTTTGCAGCATCATTGCAGATGACGTAGCGTGAAGGGTGGTATTCTGAGTGACGCGTCTAGGACCAGAACCGTCGGTCGACAAAACCTTTCGATGTTCTTGTGCAATTTCTTTTTGTTCTCGTCGAAGGTTCCAGATGCGAAATGAATACTGTAGAGAGAGAATGAAAGATGTCCATGCCATGCAAGGCAAATAACGACAAAGTATCAAACCCATTTTGTAAAAACAATAACGTATCTCCTGTTGGCAACCTCATTTGCAGAAAGGACGCAGGACGGAATCTGCAATAACACCGCAAAGTGCAATGT
>VCCN01003880.1:32407607-32421497 GCA_006491835.1 Architeuthis dux
ACCAGACCTGGACTTTGTTGGTAGACTTAGGAAGATCAAAGTATATATTTTATAGAAGTCCCGCATGGCAAATATGACTAAAAACTCTCCTAAGTGTGGATCAGTTGGTCATGTCTACAGTTAAGATACGGTTGCATATCAACATTTGCATTAACCGCTTCTCCAACACAATATCTGATTAGCTAATACCACAACAATCAGAGAAATAGGGTGTTTTCAAAGAGACAAAAATATACTTTGCTGAGAGTAATGCTGTTCCATGGTGTCGGAGATACCACAGTTTGATTAAACCTTCGTCCCTTTAATGAAATTTTAAATATTAAAAGAAATAGCATTTGCCATTTCTCAGAGATTGGAATAAAGAAAGTTTCCTCTCTATGTGTCAATCTTCTAGAATACGAGGTGCTACCAAAATGTTTGGGAAATTTGGACATCACACGCGGACTGAATATATTGTGCCGCTACTGTTTCTGAGCAGTGATCTTAGTGAGATTGCTGAAAACGTCTCTAAAGACGTAATGATCTTTAGATTTTATTTTAAAGGTTTAGCTCGTATCTTCTTTATATTTCTTAGCCCAACTGCTGATGGTCACGGAGGGTTAAAGACACGGAGAATGGATTCGGCGAACCGGGTTCAAACTCCGACTGGGATAGTTTGCGTTCACTTCACACTAATGCCCTTGGGAAAGGCATGGATCCACCTCTCCCTCCATCTATGGGTAAATATTGTTGTTTGTGCAGTGTGTGTGAGGTGCAAAAACAGCTTTGCACAGCCTCATGAAATTCCTTTCTGGGGCCTTGATCACACGCAGTTCTTGTATTTTCCTCGTTAAGATGTCCGACTAATGTAAGTTCTATAGTATAGTTTTCTTAACGAATGAAAAGGTAATCTGATCGTGCTGAACTGAATTTCTTCCTTATTTCTAAAGGTTTTACTGCTAAGAGAATAATCCAGTGATCGGATTAAACGGCAATCTTAAGGCGCTAAGCCTGCTGAGCATGTGGTAAAATATACCAAATTTGCGATTTGATTTTCGCCCGAGATTATGTTTTTACTGAGTATGTAAAGGTGAAGGTGTGTCCTTCTGTTGACTAAATCCGGGCATTTCCCGCGTAAATACTCACTCATCCTTTCTTCTTGACAATAAACCTTTGCTGTAACGGTCTTATCTTATTCTAAGAGCTCGTAATAGACGAAACCTACCATATCACACCAATTGTTTTCCACGACCTCCTAGTGATGTTCTTTTCGTAGATTTCCGTTTTCTTTTAATAGTCTTATTTAAAACCTCGCTGAAACATATTTACTGCTTCAGCAGCAGTTCTATCGAGCAAAGACAACAATTCACACAAAGTATTTGCTCTTTAAAATATGCCATGTTAGCTTGAAGGGAAAGATCGCTGAAGTTATCTTCACGATCGTAGAAAAAAGTCCAGAAATACTCACTCGATCCATTCAGCACGACGCCACTCGGCAGTCTAATTCACCAAATATACGCTACGTAGTGCCACATGCAACACTTAAGCCCTACTCACATGATATTCATTGATACCGAGAATGTTGACCCTCTATCGTATACAGCGGGATTTTCTTGTTCAGTCTAAGTCATAAACTAACATCGTCTCCAGGAGTGTCGTATACCCAGATCTTGAACTATCTATGTAGGATCTCCCTCCACTGGAGGAATTATACATCTGTGAAGGACTGAGAAACATATAGGCATAATGATAAAAACAGCATAGATGAGGATATTAGTCCGAATAACTGTTGAATTAGAGGTTGGAGCGAGGAAATATTATTAAAAGTATTTCCCTTGATTATGTAAAATAAATGCTGACAGGATTTATAGTGTGAACAAATACAATGATTCTGATATGAATATATAATTTAAAAATGTGCTCATGTGATACTTATCCATCCTCTGCTACAAAACGTAGGCAAAATATTAATTTCATGCATTTAATCTCCCCCTTCCCCACAGAAGAATTTGTTATAACTTACTCTTGGTGTATCTTGGTCTTGGTGTAAGAAGGTAAAGATCGTCCATGGGGCTATGAATGAATGAAAATCACCAAAGTAACATTAGATGTTTTAACCATCGAATTCTGCAAATTGTTTTACCTAAGATTTGTCAAATTTCGGCTCTTAATCTGTATGTTGTACATTGACAATCGGGAAAGGAGATCTTAAGTGATCAGGAATAAAGGTAGGCGTTACTGAAAGAATAAAGTTATTATATGTATAATGTTGCAGGTAAGTTCTTTGTTGTTAGTGTTAACTACTTTATACGATAACTTATAATAGCTCTATGTCTCTCATGTTTTTGACATAGTAACTACTGTAGATATATGTGGCGGAACTCTACACTTCCTAGGATCGAGACTATTTATCGACACACCAAAAGTATTTTCTTACTTAAGAAGTGGATGCAAACACAAACACTCAGGTTGATCAGTTTTCGTCGCGCCGAAGTGGTCCTGGGATCCTATCAACTGATATAAAACAGAATTCCAAATTAACAGCAGTCGGTCTCCTTCATTAATCATTCATTAAAGACAGCTTACCAAAACAAAAACGACAGTCGGCTCCTTTCATCTTTCAGGCCGCTAAATCCGAGTTCGCCAATTCTTTGCGATACACGTAGTCCTGATAAATATCCTGACCTACGGGTGACCACTCTCGCCCATAACAACCCAGCCAATGACAGACTGCTGTTGTTATTTATAACATATTTGTAAATAGCAACAATAAATCTATGTTATTGTTATCATAATGCTCTCTCCTTGGACGCCTCACCGCGGTGTACTGATTAGCAGGCCATTGTTACTATCGTGAGTTTGATCCTAACTGGGTGTATTGCATTTATGTCTTGTATTTTAAGCTAAGCTTAGTAAATACCTATAATTGTGTCCCCTTTTCCTCCAACTATGCTACTCTTAGTATAAACATTAACATGTCTTATTAAGTTGTTTGAGGACATTGAATTACACGTATTCATTGAATCCTTAGGGACTTGAAACAAAAGACAATGAATTGATTAATTAGAATATAGAAAAGAGTCAAATAGAAAAATGCACTTTGTTTGATCAATGGTATATATAACTGTACTGACTCAGCTGACTGGACAGAGGAAACAAACAGTTGCATATTGGTCTGTTTCCAGTCGACCTGGCGGTGTCTTGCCTCTGGACCCAGACAGACAAGTACAAGAGAGTGAGGCTGACGACGTGCACGACTCTCTTTCACTCTGACCCAAGTCATTTTCTACTACGAAATCATCAGTTCAAGCTTAGTGTAAACAGCCTCAGCCAGAATCCAAAATTGGTAACCATTACGTTACCCTGAACCCCGTTAATAAAATAGAATCCATACAAACTACAGTACTTTTGAAAACGACGAAGATCTAGCGAAAGGTTCTTAGACATTGTAAAATGTTGGACTTCAGCAGAACTAAATGAGAGCACCAGACATGGAAGTGATCTACTAGGAGAGTGCGAGTGGCCGACCAGCAGGTGTGAGGTGGCCGAGCGGTTAACGGCACGGGGAATGGTAACAGCGAGCCGAGTTCAATCCCCGACTGTTTGCGTTCACTTCGCACTAATGACCTTTGGAAAGGCATGTATCCATCTCTTCACCACTCCAACACGTCATAGGTCAGCGTAGCAGGGTAAGCACTCCCCCATGTCTTACACTCACTTCGGGAAGGCCTATGTGCAACAACGGATCTGAAAGGGCCGATAAACAAAATTTTAAAAACAGAACTACGACAGAAGAGCACGCCAGATATTATCGTCACAGCGGGTAATATTGTGAATCTAGAAAAGCGAGAACAATAGTAAAAATGTGCCTATTATCTTTGCTGTAAATATCAGTAATATAATAACTTTCCCGGTTTTGAATTCAGAATTATCATTTCTCCTAGACTGGTTACCAACTACTGCTGAAGAGCCCAGTCTGCCCTGCTATTTACCCATAGTCTTGGAGGAGAAGAGGTGGACGAAGGCACCCGTGGGCGTGCGGAGTGAATTCAAATTGTCCCAGCCGGAGTTTAAGAAGGTTGGATGCCAACTTTGTCGTCCTTCCGGCAGTTTCCTGCAGCCAAGCTAATACCAAACGTATCACACCCCACTTTCTCTTGGACTACATAAGTGATGCCAAGAAGAGGTTTCTGAAGACTGTGCAGCCCAGAATCTTCATATCCTTCGCCCAGGATTGTACCCTTGAGAGGTCACTTCAGTGTCGTTCCATTGTCCATCTGGTTCTCCGCTACTGATACATCTACACTTTAATATATTCTTCGTTATTTCTTACTGACAGTCATGTCTGATCAGCTCGATGTGACAGGATAGATCAAATGGTAGGAGCACTGGTACAAGATTTTGAGGTATCTCAAAATCGTGGGAACTTTTCATACGACTGCTTTTCCAGCTCAGTTATACGATTCCTTATATTTGTTTTTCAATATCAGTTTAAAACATTCACTAACTGCATACGTTCAATCATTTTATATATTCTTCAGATAAATGTCTTCCCCTTTGTTGCTTTCCACACAACGTTTCGGTCGATACATTCTTCTAGATTCTCGAAGTGTCAAATACAACCTACACCTGAGTAAGACAGAAGATTTGATCGGCCAAAGCGTTGTGTCCAAAAGAACGACAATAATCAGAAAAATACACTGAATAATAAAAATACGTAATGAGAGAACGTACGAAAACAGCAGAGATAAAGACAATAGTTCGAATGATATATGGAATAATAAAAATACTTTAATCCCAGTCTTTGCAAAACACGAATTTGATTTAGTATGAATAATAAAATGTTTTCATTTAGTACGAGTCTAAATTCGATTTAGTGCGGATTCTTTTGATGCGGGTAAACAAAAATGTGTGCGTCTCTACAGTCAGTTTGCCTTTGGCTGTCGTCTTGTGTTATCGGTGGAGCGAGTGACGCCACTTCGGGGGTTATAGCCTCCAAGTCTAATTCGCCATATCGCACACCATCATGACTCCAAACTCTTTTCGAGCGGCAACATTTCAAGCCAGGGCGACATTTGTTGTCCAATGGCGAAACAACGTCAACTCGCCACAGATATGGACACATGATACGTTATTATCATCAGCTTCCAAGAAATTAACATCGTTAAAATGGAGACGCTAATGTCAATGGACACAGATTACTTTCTTCCACAATTTAAGGATTCAGAATCAATTTGAATAAAACGACAATAATTTCGAAATGAAAACCAGACAAGAAAGTATCGACTTCTTCATTCACAGAAAGTGGACGAAACATCAATGCGGACTCTTCAGCGAACGATCAGTCCTCAAAACGACCTGAAGAAATAAAGGTCAATTCTATGAGCCATTGAAGAACACACTGCAACAACAACGCAATAAAGAGTTTATCATCATTATATACGGAGACATGAATGCCGTAATTGGGATGAAAACAGAAAAGGACTAGCCGGAGATAAAAGAAAGCGTGGAAAAGCGTAGAAAAGACTGGTCAACAAGATATGTGATAATTCTGTCTGAATTCTTTAGATGAGGAATCATCAATATGTATAGATTCTTTCGGACTGTTGTTCTCAACTTGGTTTATCTTTTGAACACAACGTTCCGGTCGTTGTACTCTACGGCCTTCTTCGGGTGGGTGTCTTAAATAAGGAGGATTTGGAATGTTGGGACCAGGGCCCCCTTTAGGGGGACGCGCAGTGGGCCGATATACAGCCTAATGGAGATGTTGACTTTCTGTGTGAAAACAATACATTGGAGTCCGACATATATCGGCAAGAGGAAGGCATGGCTATGAGATCACCAGTATCCCCAGTTCTGGCCAACATATACATGGAATATTTCAAAGAGATAACCAGATCTACGACCTCATTGAGACCAACAATTTGGTTGAAATGTGTGGATGACACCTTCATCCTATTGCCCCTTCCATTCAGTTCACAATGGAAAAGGGAACACACAACAAGCTGGCCTTCCTGGACGTGCTAATCACTCGCACAGGGCAGGGCTTTTAAGATATGGCAATCCAACTTTTTCACCGGTCAGTACTTAAACTTCGATTTGCACCACCCATACAGTGTGAAAAAGGGAATAGCTCGTGGTCTACAAAATCGGACCAAACAAATATGTAGTGACCACAAAACATACCAGCAGGGGTTGGTGAACAACCTCCGGAGCAAATGTTACTCTGCAAACACCACATCAGCTTCCACAGGCAGTGGTAAAAAAGTAGACAACAATGGCCAAAAAACATCACGGTCTGTTTACCCTACATCAAAGGTGTATTCGAAAGTAAACCCCCATTAGACATGAACCTGACCAAGAGTTGTGTGTACTGCATTCCATGTTGTTGTGGCAGCGAATATAAAGGTCGCCCTTTAAAGGTAGGACTAGAAGAACACTGGAAAGCTATCACCCGTGGAAAGCCCACTAAGTCAGGCTTGGCAGATCACGTGTGGAGGGAAAAGAGAATCACCGACCTCTATGGGAGGGCTCCAAAACTTTGGACAGTGAGCAGCACTGGAGTGTGAATCGGTTGAAAGAGGCGGCACACATGCCAGGCTCCGATAACCTCCTCAGTAGATCTAGTGTAGAACTGAACACCATACGATCTCTCCTTGTGCGCAAAGCCCGACCAAGAACCAGAACCTTGGACCATAACACACACATGTTTGTACATGTAGGTATGTATGGGTATGTGTGCGCATATATACCTGTATATACATGCATATGCATGTGTGGTTTGGTGTGTATGTGTATACATACATAATATATACGATATAAAAAACGGGTGATATATGCATCATATGCATATATACATAGATTTATATGTATATTTATATTTTGCTTACAAAAAAAGGACTGGGGTTATCTCCCTGTAAATATAAATAAACAAACATATACATACACAGGTATTAACTGCCCCTTACAAATTACCATTTCCTAAGAATACGGGAAAAGGAAAGGGTTAACTGCCCCTTACCATTCCAAGATTGCGACACGTGGCTTCAGCAATTTCTTCGCGTCTCCGTGGGGTCCGGATAACACCCGAAAATAAACAGTGGAATGAGAACATTCTACCCCCAAGCTCCGAAGGGAGTCCCTCGTCCCAACATTCCAAACCCTTCCCATTTGTGATGCCCACCTGAAGAAGGCCGTAGCGAATAACGGTCGGAACATTGAGTTCAAAAGATGAACCAAGGTGGGGACAACAGTTCGAAAGAAATCTATACAAGATATGTGGTTCCCAAGCAGCAACGGCATCTCTGTACCCAGCGTAAAGGCCATAACAAAAAGGATGTCATGTTATAACGTGCTGTAGTTCTTTGTGCATTTTCAAATACAACTGGTATTGTCGTTTATCGCATCTTTTATATTAACCGCTCTTGGTAAATATGAAAGAAAAAGGGGGAAATACTTGTACCGCAAATGAACAAAAAACATTCGGGGAAGCGGATACTCACAAGAGAGTAATGATCAGATGAAGGAGTTCTCGATCAAGGAATATGAAACTCTATTTAGAAATGTGGAAGCATGGGAAGAAATGATCATGAATGCAGATCCCAACATTGACAAAGAAACGTGCAAGTCCACCGAGAAGTCTTCCTTAATTACAAGCGTGCGCATGAAGATTTAACGAAAGAGAAGTTGGTGCGATCTACCCTGTTTAATTATTTGAAAAAAACAAACAATAATACTAATTTATGTAATATTATATGTGCTTTTTTCTTTAGCTATTTAGAATTTGCTTACATTTTTACATTCCTCTATAAAATTATATTTTTGTCCTAAATTTAAAAATTTCGTTTTCCAAAATAAAATGTACTATATTGCATTGTTTATACTGTATAATAAAAATATATTATACTTTAAATAAGCTTTTATTGTATTTTGCTATTAACATTAATTAAAACAGTTTCTTAACATTGTTATTGTACGTTTACATTGGGTTAGAAACAATCACCATATTTTAAGTGTTTTAATAACTCCGAATACTAATATTCAATTAGACCGACGTTTTATATAAGTAATTATTTGTACTAATTGAGGTTTAGCTTTATTTACTAAGCTTAGCCTAGTTTCTACAGGGTATAATTATCTGCTAGATTAGCTTGCTCACCATGGCTCCATGGTGAAGTGAGTGACGTCACTTCGGGTGCGTGTTGTTCACATATCGCAAATCTCGAAGAACTAGCCGAAGAGAGAAAAGCTTGTGATATGTGAGGCTCGGGCAGGGCCGGCAGATGCCGTAGCCAGCGTAAGGGCACATCTTACTTTTTCACCATGACTTCACGTCGAGACGTTCTTTAGATATTTACTAAGCTTGGTTTGGCACAAGGCTACAAGTGTGGAACTCAATCGAACTCAGTACAATGGTCAGCTAGACTAGTTCGCTAACCAATAACTCTACTGCAAGGGCCGAATCCTGTATGTTTATGCATACAGTTTAGCGTCTGTCTTTTTAAATCTCGATATTTGTCGAGATTAAGCTTCACACGCATAGTCGTACGAGCCAGGGGGCAAAACAGTGTTATATTTGGGGCAAATTAGCGTAATTCGGGAAAAACCGTGTAGAATTTCAAACAAATCAAGCCGGCGTCCCTCCTTAACCAAAGAGTTCACACGTCACAAAGTCAAATAGTGGTGGGCAGAGGAATTGGGGTAGGAGGATTGTGTTGAAAATCTGGCACCGGTGAGAAATACGTAACTATTTCGGCCACCAGGCAGGCCAGAAGGTTCTTTTTTGATTTCTGTAGCATCATTATGAAAAAAGAACTTTACGTGTATGAAATACAAATAGTCACATCGGCTTTGTTTTGTTATTTTTAAAAAGTCATTTTGTTATTTTTAAACAGTCATAAATGCAAAGGGGTGTCTTCCTTCAGGTTTGGACATTCCTAGTTCAGATCCTAATTGAGACATGCATCAATAAATAGTATTTACAGTATTCGACCGGCTCATTTGAGCATAACAGTTTCGAGATCATAGTTTCCCCATGTCTATGGGTGCACCACATGTTTTGCAACCAGAGCTCAAAGGAAATTAATATACGCACTAAAGGTTAATTACCTAAGATAATGTAGTAATTAATAATCATAATTATAAATATAATGATAATATATTTTAATTATAATTATTGAAAATAATCTCTTAGCTAACTGTTTCTGTTCGCTAGTGAGTCGTTTTCTTTTTATTTTGTACATCACTAATTTCCTGTTCCGGTTTGAACAAACAGACAAAGTAGCTCAACGTATAGAATGAAACTAAATACGTTACTTCGTGAAATGCAATAATAGTTGTATTATATATATACATTTCTATTAGCCATGAGAGATAGACTGGGCCCAAATTATCTTGAAACAATTCCATTTTTACATTTGCACAAGTATTCAGTGGGCACATATTATGTCACAGGGGCAAAGATTGCACAACATAGGATTTGACTACTAACAATTAGAGGGGATTATAGTTCGAGATCCGTTCTCATTAACTTATATGGTTTTTTCTGTATTGTTGATAAATACTATCGTTCAGACAATGAATAAAAAATATTGAGTACTTACCAAGCACCAAGTAAATGCTACCGGTAAAATAATGTTCCCACATAGAAAACTGGTGTAAACCAGCCATTGCTGGATTTCCGAACATGATGGCTTTCAAATATCCCGAAGTACAAAATGCACACCTTGAAAAATCACCTGAAGTGATGAGAGACGAACCACTGGTTATTTGTTAGGCTACGGACTGTGAATTTGTTATCACAACTGCCAAATAGCCAATATTTATACTTCTCCTCACGTCACGGGTCAGTGCGTCGTTAACACGTGCTTAACAGTGATTACGTATTCAAAAGCTGATTGGGTTAGATGGTTAATCGGTAGCAGATTCAGTGGATCTGTTGGATATTAATCTGTTCACTCATAATTCAATAATATACAGTAAAACTGTTTGTTATAATCTTTTCAGTCATAATTCATCGGATCAAAGCTGCGTAGTCGGCTCAACAAACACTAGCCGCTAGCATTTGCCCTCGCATTTGAAAAGGTCTTCCTATATCCACAGATCTGGTGTGTGTGTGTGGGGGGGGGTACGATGTGTACAAATATGCAGGCGCATATTAATGTGTCGTTAGACGAAAATGCCCACATGGGAATTTTGTAGCGGAATTTTGTTTAGGTTTTTCTAATCGGATAAAAAATGTAACTTGTTGAAATTCTCAAACAAAATTCCCAAACAAAATTCCCAAACAAAATTCCCAAACAAAATTCTACTATAATTAAAATCTAATATTGACCATCCATATACAATCTAATATTCAACATCCATATAAAATCTAATATTCAACATTTATATAAAATCTAATATTCAACATCCATATCAAATCTAATATTCAACATTTATATAAAATATAATATTCAACATCCATATACAATCTAATATTGACCATTCATATACAATCTAATATTGACAATCCATATAAAATCTAATATTAACCATCCATATAAAATCTAATATTGACCATTCATATAAAATCTAATATTCAACATCCATATGAAATCTAATATTGACCATTCATATAAAATCTAATATTCAACATCCATATGAAATCTAATATTCAACATCTATATAAAATCTAATATTGACCATCCATATAACATCTAATATTCAACATCCATCTACTTCAGTTGACTAATCAGCAGCAGCTTCTATGTATCAACTTGACTTGACCTAAAGTGTGTACATTTGGTAGCTTTGCCTTAGCTTCCCCCTTCCACTTAGTGGCCAGCGTCATGAATAGGAATTGAAAATAGATTATTGTGCGTCTATGAAAATGATATACAAACAGACTTCAGCAATGGTGGGGTGAATAGTCCAGCTCTGAAAATTAACCACAAACAACGCAGATTGATATCTCTGATCAAAATAGTTAATTTTAACAAATGTTATGGTAACTATGTGCATGATTAGGCCAAATGCACATTTAGATCAGGGATATCAATTTGCGTTGTTTGTGGATAATTTTCAGAGCTGGACTCCTCATCACATATCTGATGAAGTATTGCAAATTCCAGTGTGTATTGTTTGTGGCTCCTTTTTAATAGTTAGACGCAATCTCTTTCTGTGCCTGAATCCTGACATCTTAATTGTTCTTCCGCTGGTCTCTTTATGAACTGTTTCTGCCCCCAGGAGAGCTCTGATAACTGCCCACTCATCACGATCCGACATCTTCTTGGGTCTACCACCTCTGTTCTTGGCTCCATAACTATCTAGACAGGGTAATAAGTCAAACTATCTAATAAACTGCCTAACGTTTTAAAGCTTAACTTAGTGCTTTAGACCATGAGGATGCTTTAAGACCAGACAACATTTAAAAAGATTACCAGGTTACGTGATGACGTCATCAAAAGGGGCCTAAATTCTCTTTAAAATGTTGATATCTGCGGACATATGGGTCACAATCAGATACATATTGTATATTTAGATCAGGGTTCTCAACCTTGCTGATATCGCCCAACCGGGGGGGGGAGCGATTTCAACTCTTCCTCAGAACAGTCAATTACCCATGCGTATTCTCTGCAACCAAACTTTAAACAACGAAGCCATGAAACCTTCACACTTGAAGTATCACTGACATTCTAAGCATGCTGACCAGAAGGACAAACCGTTATCATATTTCTTACAACTTAAGGCTTCATTCGAAAAGCTGATCTCGGTATTTTAGAAGGCAACTACACAGCAAGATAACGGAATGATTCCGTCGTACAATGTTGCATTACTCGTCGCAAAGGCCGATAAGTCCCTCACTGTAGGAGTAACATTACTTCGACCTGCTATTGAAAACGTTCTCTCGACTGTAATGTATGAAAAGCCTGACACTATTATCAGGACGATTCCTCTTAGTAATGACATAATTACTCGACGTATAGATGAAATGGCCACCGACGTCAAACATCAACTCATTCATACTCTCCAGTGGTCTGAAATTTCCGTACAAGTGGATGAGTCAATATTTGTGCAGAGTCAATACTTAATGATGGTATATGATCGTTTTTTCAATGAAAATCTTCAACCCTGTGGGGAAATGTTGTTCACTGATCAATTGTTGCTTGACTCCAAAGGTATGCCTATTTTAGAATTATTGAAGCTATTCTTTAATGAGCATACCATCCCATTGACCAATATTGTTGCCTGATCATCTGATGGGGCGGCTGCTATGGTAGGTAGATACAGAGGTTTCTCATCTATCCTAAAACTTGAAATGTCGCATCCTGCTTTCACTGCATGGCTCGCCGACAGCAGTTAGTGGAAAATATATCAACGGCAGGCTCAATTATGTACTGCAGTAAATATGGTGAACAAACTAAACTCGAATTATTTGTCTGATCGAATTTTCCGTCAACTGTGCTTTGATAATGATGATGACTATTTTGTACCATACTGATGATTGTCAAAAGGCAACTGTGGTGTTCGTTTGCTCGAACAGTTTGATACAATCATCAATTCTTTTCAAAAACACTCCACTATCCGCTTCTCTGATTGCTGCAAAACATGATATATTTTTCCTTAGCGACATATTCACCAAACTTAATGATCTTAATACATTATTGCAAGGAAAGCAAAAAAAAAACGCTTGTCGACTATAAGGCGTCCATCACTGCCTTCAATTCTAAATTGGCGCTATATAAGATAGCTGGTAGTTATAGTAGTGACGTCCTTCAAAAGCTTGATCTGTTGATGGCAAGGCTACTGTACTTGAGTCAATGCACTATTGCTTGTATCCTCTGCAATTATGCCGTATTGATAGCGGTTTTTGTCTAATACGCAATTGGTGAAATCCGCCCATCAACAAGATTACGTTTTGGTACAGATCTTTATTCTTCCAGGGGATATGACACAGTTTTCAATTAACTGCTTCCTCAGAGTGAACAAAATGTGTGGAATATCTAGATCTACTATGATGTCCAAAAGAATCAAGGTATTCTTTACATACAGGATATTCCGATGGCTCTGCAGTTACTGGGAAATACTCTTGAATGCATTTCTAAGTTGTGCAGTTGGAGACCAACTTATTGAAAGATGTCCCGGAGCCGAATAAACGTAATTTTTCGCAATCCCAACGACAGACCATGGCAGACCATGCTACATCTTTTTTGAAACAAGCCTCAAGTTCCTCATGTGAATTCTCATCGTAATTTGATGATAGAAACATCAAAATAGAAATTCTGCCGTATTTTGTCAAACTTGATATGATATGGCTTATTTCGTCATATTCTGATGGGAAATGTCTGACTTATGTGTTCGAAGATATTGATATTTTAAAGAAAGTTTAGGCCCTTTTGATGACGCCATCAATCATGTGACTTCCGGTAATTTCTCGTAATGGTTTCACTTTGCTCTATCTAGATATACAATTCATATCTGATTGTGACCTATATGTCCAAATATAACAACGAGAAAAGATTAAAGAAAATTTAGGCCACCGTTGATTTCTGGTAATCTTTTGAGATTTTGTCTGGTTTTCAATAGATCCTCATGTCTTAAAGTACCAATTTGAGCTTTAAAAAGTTAGGTTAGGCAGTTGCTTAGATGGTTGGGCTTTTTACCCTGTCTAATCTGGATCACGCAAAAAACATTTCCAAACTGTCTGACTTTGATTAATTTACTCAGCTATTGTACATTGTGATAAACCCTGCGTAGACTTGACACTGTCTTTAACAGAAACCGATAAATTGAAATTTGAACCCGTTATATAATGTCAATTATCAATGAGTTTAAAGTTTAGTCACACCGTAAAGTTTCAACCATTAAAATTCCATTAACACTACTCATGATCACTGCTCAACGTTTCTCTATAACCAATGCGTCCTGCCG